>QEAP01000266.1:0-36643 GCA_006535975.1 Chytriomyces confervae
TCCAATGGCGGACATGTGCTGGTGCGCGGCACTGGCCCTGTGGACGCCAATGTGGTCGGGGTAAGCTTTGCCACGGTGCATGCTGGCCATGGCAGTAGCTTGAATAAGCGCCAGTGCAGCTGAGAGGATGCCAACGAGTTGCATGGGTTGTTGTTGTTTTGATGGTGGATGTTTTGTTTTAAGGGCGATTCTTCCCTTCCTGTTCTTATAGTTGAGTTGAACAACCAATGTTGAACAAGAACGGTGAATGTTGAACAAGTGTTGAACAACGGACAAAGATGAAAAATTGTTCACCAAATTTTTACCCTGAATGAGTTGGGACGCGCCGACATTCACGCGCAACATTATTGTCTCAAGCATTCGGTACATCTTCCCGGTCCTCGGTACAAACTCCAAACACTGTTCTGGCCACAGGTTTCGTACTACTGGTGCCTGCCTTTCCACCGCTGGCCTACATTCTCCAATGCATCTTACTCTGCCGTGACAGATACCCTTACGGCATTACCTAAACTTATTGCTGTCCGCTCAAGTCATGTAGCCGCTCATCTGGGTTATGCCGAGCACGAGATGGCCCTTTTAACGCGTGCCAACGCTACTGCCCATCAACCTCGAAAGGCCAGGCCAGGCACCCGTACCTCCTCCTTTTTATTCTTTCCTTGCGCATCTTCCCCTCCTTCATGCGGGATGTGGGTGTCTTCTATCTCTCTCTCTCTCTAGCCTGTCGTGCCATGTCTCGTCGTATGTTACCCAAATTTCCCGCAGCGCCAAACAGCGTGCGCAACGCCGTTTGAACAGGCATCAGACCTCCAAGTTGCAAAGCAGTGCATGTAAAAATACAAAGTGCTGTTGGATGGTTGGGATCCAGATGTCGAAACCCGGTTTGCATAAAATGCGTTTCCCTTCCCTCAATAGGTAAGGTGTATGGAAGCGTCCTTTGTTGCACAGGCACTGGCTCATTGACGGATCGTGAACCTTGTTGTGTTCATTGCAGGAGTTGAACCCTGTTGTTGTGTTCATTGACAGTTGTTGAGAAGTGGGTGGGATCAGAGACCAGAGAGAGCGACGTGTCAGTGGATGATGACTATCCGGCATCTGTTGAGAAGCGTGTTCATTCCGTTTTGCGAGCAGTGGTGGACGGATGCCATCAATGCTGAAAGCGAAGGGGAGTCTTGGTGTCCTTGCTTCTGTGACGAGTGTTGTATTGGCGCATTGGTGAGAGAGCGCCAGCAAGTTCAGTGTGCTTCAGGCTCTGAGCGCCTCCTATTCAACTCAGCTCGCCATGGCTCTGCGTGAATACAACGACCAACCACGCCGATATCTCCCTCGCACACTCAATATTAAGCTATACAACGAAAGCGGAAAAAGCGCCGTTCTGATGGCTCCCGTTTTCCGATCTTAGGAATCGAAACATTACAAACACTTTCAAAAAACAAAAAAACAAATGGAGAACAACGACAAGAAGCAGATCCGAGTTGCTGTGATCGGAAGCGGTCTTGCGGGAATGTCCGCCGCCCACCTTCTCAGCCAGACCGGCGGTGTTGACGTGACGCTGTTTGAAAGAAATCCAGGTAACAGCGACAGCTTGGACATGTCAAACCGCTTTGTTCACACACTCTCTTGTTCCACACACTGTTGCTCAACTCCTCCCATACACTCTCACGTAACTGACGGCAGGTCTCGGAATGGACGCTGGATCCATCCCAGTCCCTTGCGAATGTGCCGACTGCGTCTCTGATGCCGATACCCTCGACGGCCAGTCTGAAGTGTCTCCGTTCAAAGTGGACTCGCCGCATTACAACGGCCGCATCGATGTTCCCATGCGTTCCTTCTTCCCAGGTATGTCTTTCTCGATATGTTTCCCGATTTGACGGAACAAGCTTCTCGATTGACTTGACGCCCCCATTTTGCATTTGTCGGATAAATTCAAATTGTCATCGCCAGTTTTTTAACAACCAAACAAAAACAAAAAACCAGGCTACTACCCATACCTGACGTCCCTCTACGATGCCCTCAAAATCCCATACAGCCAATCAGACAACTCAATGTCATTCTTCCAAATGGCCATCCCGCCAAAGGACCCAACCCAACTGTTCAACAGCCCCACATCTTACCCAACAAAGCTGGACCCCATCAACAACGGCAACGAAAAATCAGAGCTGGATCAACCCAGAAACGTACCCCAACCCTCGTATTTCAGCTTTTCTTGCTGGAAACTACCCTACCCCGTAAACAACTTTTTCGGCGTGCCCGACCTGCCGCCCTTGCAGCTGCTGGCGCAAGGCAAAGTGGGTGAATTCTTAAAAGGTTGTTCGAATGTTGTCGAGGTTTCGAGGGACTATTTGCGCTTTTTGGCGTATTCTGTCGATTTGTTGGATTCTGGTGTGATTGATCAGGTAAACTACGTTATCTCATGTATTTCTTTCATGCTTTGGGTTCTCAAATCTTTTTTTTTTGTTTCTTTGCAGGCGAAAAGAGGAAATGGACCGCTTGCAGGGCTTACGTTTGGGCAAATCATCAAGAAGCTGGATTACAGCGATGCGTTCTGGAGCGTGTTTCTGCCACTTTTTAGCGGTGCTTGTACTTGCACTTTTGAGGATCTGAAGGCGTTTCCCGCGCACATTATTTTAGGTGAGTTTACATATTTTTTTGGGTTGTTTGATTCGTGAAACTGAAACCCTGGCGGCTGTTTTGTCAGAGTACGCTGCTGTTTGTCTGCCTGACGATAAAATGTCATTTGTAACGTGCGGCACGAAGGAAGTCTGCGCTAGACTAGCGTCACCGGTTCAAAACATTTGCTACAGCACAACCGTTGTTGGAATCGAGCACAACAAGGCGACAAACCAGTTCACCGTGACTAGCGTACCTACAGCAGAAGCACATGCCCCGATCCATGAAAACGCGGTTGCACACATTTTTGACTATGTCATTTTTGCCACGCAAGCGAACCAAGCCAGTCGAATCCTGTCTGCAACGCAAACTGGCCATTCAAAAGAATCTGCTGCCAACAGTTTATATACGGACTTTGTATCCCGCGCAACTCAAATTCTTGATAAATTCCCATACACCAAAAGTCTGGTTGTAATTCACACGGACCCAACCCTCATGCCTGCATCCCGCAACGAATGGCGCTGCCTCAACTTTGGTGTCCCCTCCAAACACACCAAAAACCATGCCGACACCATCGGTCTGCAAACTTCGCATGAAAACGGATACAACGCCGACTCTCTCGCCATGTGTACACATTACAGTCAAATGACGCAGACGGAAGTTCCTGGAAGCGTGCCGCCACTGTTTCAAACCACGAACCCTATCGCGATTCCTGACCCTGCCAGTGTGATTAGTGCCACGTGGTATGAACGTGCGCTTGTGCGGTTGGACACGTTGGAAGCGTTGCGAGAGTTGGAAAAGGTGCAAGGGGGAGGTGGTGGTGTGTATTTTGTGGGGAGCTTTGTTGGGGATGGGATTCCGTTGTTGGAGAGTTGTGTAACGAGTGCGCTTGATGCGGCCAAAGGGATTATTAAGGACGCGTTCAAGGATCAGCATGCGTCAAGGTTGTATCTGCCGCCGGGAATGATTGAAAAGGTGGAACTGCATGCGGAGAAGGTGAGAAGGAGGTTGGAGAAGGGGGCCAGCAAAGGGGAGCGGTTTTATGCTGTGTACTTTGTGTTTGCTGTTGTGTTTGCCCTGTTTGGGGTTTTGGCTGGGTTGTTGATCTATCTCTTCTAATACTGTGCAACTGACGCTTAAAAAGTAATAAAAACAAATGCTCATACGGGATCTGTTCGTTCTTGGGAAGGAGTTGCGGGCGTGGAAAATAGATTGCCAGCAAATAAATCAATATGACCCAACTTGTAATAAATAAAAAAAAAGACCAGAAATATGTCAACCGAAGCAACACCGCCCGTGTCGTACGCACCAGTTGAGTCCACCTTCGAACCGACAGGGAAACGCAGCACCAACCAGTCTCTAAACAAACACCCGCCCCTCTTCCCGCATGTCCGCAGTTCATCAACATTGGTCTGACGCTCGGAATCGTCCAATTGGCCAACCGTTTCGAGCTGGAGCGGCCCGAGTTTGTGCCGTACCTCCGCATGGCGTACTTCACAACACAGCTTCTGGCTCTCAGCGTGACGTACTTTATTCGTACAAAGATTACTGAAAAGAACGGTGCGTACTTCCTGCGGGTTCCACTGGCTTCTTTATTTTTTTTTTTTTATTGGGGGAGCCGGGCTAATTTAAAACTGGTTTCTGCCTCGGTCTCGGTCTCGGTCTCTTCTTCGAATACGCACATGTTCAGACAAAACTGTTCTCGTCTTCACTGAGGCAAAAAGCTTTCTGGAGCCCAAGTGAGTGCTTTCTTTTTGTTTGCCGATTCCCGCGACCTATCAATTTGACACACGTGCGAAATCCCCCCCCCAAAAAACAAAAACAAAGGAACGTGGAAACCGTGACAACCACCGTCAAGGACTACGACTTGAAAAAAACCAACGAAGCATTCCAACAAACGGGCATGGCCATCCTCATGATGAGTGTCATGCACTTCCAGTTTGGATACATTCGCCCTCTGCTGTTGCAGGCTGTTATGGGACTGCGCGCTGTTGCGACTACGCAGTTGTTTGAGATTTACATTATGGGAAAACCTGCAGTGGGACCCTTGGCGAGACCGTGGAAGAAGGGTATGTTTGACCAGACTGGGCCTGCTGCCACTCCTAAGGAGGTGAAGAACTTGGAAAAGAAGGAGCAGAAGAAGAAGTTGGTGAAAGGCGAGTAGAGAAAAGAAGGGAGTCTGTGTGTGTTGTTTTGTGTGAGGGAGGGGTTGTGGGGGGGGTCTGATGATGGGTGGGGACGTCTGCGTAGAACCATTGGGAGTCTTTTGCTGATGTGCTTGAGCCCTGCCGCGATAACTCTTTTTTTCTTTTCGGGTTTGGGAACGCTGTGTACCAAATATTACGAGGCCGTCCATTTCATTATTGAGATAGAAAAACACATGTCTCTGCGTCAGGCCGCCCAGCAGTTTCTCACAGGATCATCACCCTTTGCAATCCTCAGCGAAGTCCAACCAACCCTCGGCGGAAACATTCTCGTCCTCGATTCCTCCTTCAACCCACCGCATGAAACCCATCTTGCCCTCATCACACGCAGTCTCCACCTCCTCAACACCCGCCCAAAACACAAGGCCAACATATCGCGAGTCATTCTCTTACATGCGCTTAATAATGCGGATAAACTTGCAACCAGTTCGCTTGCTGCGTTAATGCCGCGGCTTTCGTTGATGGATGCGTTTTCTCGCGATGTGGCGGATTGCATCAACAACAACAACAGCTCGTCAAGTGAACCTCCAGTATCTGTTTTACTTGCATTGACCACTGCGGCGAAATTCGCTGATAAGGCAACATTGTTGCGTAAAATGACGAACGCCGTCTCTGATTCACAGTCTGTGTTTTGGATCTTGGGAATGGACACAGTTGTCCGCTTGTTTGATTCAAAGTATTATACTGTCCCGGTGCTCGATGCGTTGACGCCGCTGTTTCGGAATGATGCTGTTGTGTTTGCGCCGCGTGCTGGGTTTATGCTTCCCGACGAGGCTGCGCGTGGGTTTTTGGAGAGGGGAAAGATTGTTTGTATTTCCGAGTGGGATCCGGAAGAACTCAAGTGTTCGTACTCGTCGACGCATGTGCGCAATTTGTTGGCGCGCTTGGAGTCTTTGGATGAGGTGGAGCGCGTGGATGCCATGACTTGTCTCCAGGCCTGTGTCCCGAAACATACACTGCAGCGTTTACTAGAGATTCAGAATGACGCTCAACAAGAGTCCTCGTAAAAGAAAATGTCCTCCCCGGTTACTTTCTCCAAATTGTCCATACAAAAAACTATAATAAAAAAAAAAAAAAAAAAAAGCGCACGCGCGCGCGGGGTATGCACCCAAAAACTGTCTTTTCACAAGCTCATTTCACGAGACGTCTCATCCACACCATACTCAACCAACTCCGCGTCCACAAGATCCAAAAGCCACGCCCCAACCCTCGCCACACCCTGCGTCTCCCTCGTATTCAGACTCACTTCGCTGTCGTCACCGTCGTTGCCCGTATACTCGCGCAGACTCGGGGTATTCGCCCCTCTCACAAACGAATCGCGCAAACTTTGATTGGATGCCGTCATGAGAGCGATTCGGCTTCGAATGCTCGTAGGCAGTCTTCCAGGGTTGAATGAAACTTCACTGCTGCTGCTAAACGCGCTCGACTCTTCATCTGGTGTCATGATATTGGGTGCTGCAGGTTGAATCAAGGGTTCCATGACATCTTCATTGTCGCTTTGAATTTCCGCAACGTGTTGTTGTTCAATGCCAACGAGTTCACGACTTTTCAGGTACATTGTCAAACCCAACGAAACTGTCCAAAAACTAGCTTGCACGAAAAACATGTAATGCGGCTTCCGAATCCCAACAAGCAGTCGATACACGCCCGGAACAACAAGGTTTGAAAACAGAGATGTTCCGCCTTGCAGCAGTTCTAGGGCTGCAAACAGTTTTCCTTGCGATGTTGGTGCGACGGCGCGGGAGACGATGCCGCGGATTGTTGGGCCTGCGATTGTGCCGCTTGTGTAGATGAATACGAGGGGGAAAAACATCCAGCCTTCGGTTGCAAAGGCGTGGCATATCAGGCCGACCGCGTAAAGAAGGTATCCGACTCTGGAAGTTATTTTTTGACTTGGTAAGTGAATGGGGGGGGAGGAACTTTCGAAAGTGGAGAAAGGACATTTTACCGGATGATGGTCAACTCGGCGCGAGTTTTTTTGATGGTTTCTTGACCCAGGACAAACGTGCGCAACAGCAGAGGTAGGACAATGCTCAAATAAAACATGCGGCACAAGGATTTCACCATGGCGTATACTCCAAAATCATATGCATCCCACCCAAACTGCCATTCAGAATCAAAACAACATCGTCAGGTTGTCGCAAAACCATAGCGTCACATGCATACATACCTTTTGGGACGGATAAAAATAAAATAAATACGAGTATCCAGCGGACCCAAGACCATTAACGGCCGTCATGAGTCCCAGTATTAATAAAGAGGTGCCGCGACCCGGAGTGGATAATATGTCCAGGCATCCAGACCAGGATTGAAGAAAGTTGGACCACATGTTGACCCTTTCTGGATCGCGTGCACCTTCTGTGCTTGATAGCTCGGGGATTGGCTGATGAATGGTCTGCGCACCCAGGTGCAGTGTTTCGGGTAGTAAAAAAATCGTATAGGCCAACACGAGGAGGTCTAGAAATGCAATTATGGCGAAAACTGTCAGGAGACCGAAATTCTGTGAATAACCACTGATGTGAGACGAAGAACGCCCAAGTTGGAAAAAAAAAAGTCTCACCCTGTCGATAATTCCGCCAGTGATAGGTCCAAACATGAAAGAAATAAATACGCACGTGTCGAGCGTCAAAAAAGTCTGCGTCCTTTCTCCAACGCTCGTCGTATCCGCAATAAACGCGTACACGGCCATCATCAGCAACGTATAGCCACCCATAAACCCGGCAACAAACTTGACAGCCACCAAAAAGTAAAGCGATATCCCCGTCGATGCAATGATAATGACGGATAGAGCATGGAGCACGGATGCAGCAATCGGAAGCGCCATCATTGTTTTTCGACCCAGAGTATCCACCAGTCGTCCCATTAATGGAATCAAGATAAACGATGGAATATCGTACGCGAGACTAAAGAGCTGGTTAAACAGTGCGGCTCGTTCTTGGACATCAGAGCGAGCCACGCATTCGCCGTATGTGGGGAGGTTATCAGAGACCTCAACATTTTTCGAGAATCGCCAAGCATGGATGGTTGAATTTGATTGGCTGTGGGTGAACCCGGTTGAATATGAGTGGAGTGTGGGAGGTGCGGGCATTCGTTGGCAGACTGCCAGAATCATAAACTGGTTCATTGGAGCGCCGCCGAGGGAAGCTCCGGCGACGTGGATCAGCATTGGTGGGATAATGAGCCATGCGCTTGGCTTAGAGAATATGTCCGAGACTGAGCGGACGCGTGCTTTGACTGAGGCGGATATTCGCGAAACAAGTCCGGGCGGTTCGAGAGTGCTTTGTTGGTCTAGTTGTAAGGGTTCGTGGGTCGATTCCTGATTTGCAGTGGTTGGAGGCGGCATGAGTGGGGATGTGCTGAGTGTGATTTTTTTGTTCTTTCTGAATGCTTGGTTGAAAGCACTCTTGGACAAAAAACGCGGCAATAAAACATTTGAAATTCCGCTTCTTCTCTTTCTTCTCTCTCGGACATCTTCTCTTTGACACGTCTTCTTTCTCGGATAACAATGTTGTTTTCTCATATTATTTGTTGTGAGTGTGGTAAATATATTTGAACTGTTTCAGAACTTGGAACAATTTTCCGATTCTGTTTTGTTGCAAGCAAACAAATGGAAGCTGCGCAAGTCGCGCAGACCTTCAAAGTCACTGTGCAAGTTGTTGACACCAGTACTGACACCTGTGGCACCGATACCGCCGCTCACGCTGTGACAGCCGTTGAAGCCGTTGGAGGTGGCAAAGCGATCAAAAAAAAAAACGCAGCAAAGCTGCCAAACTCACCAAATTCGCTGAAGCCATAAGAGCAACTGAAACAGTTGAAGGCGAAGCAGTTGAATCTGTTCAAGTAGTTGAATAAGTCAAACAAACCAAATCCGTCACAGCTGCCAACAAAACCACTGTAGTGAAAGCCAAGATATTGGAAGTCAAGGACCAACTCGCTCTTCTCCACAATGAAATCACACAACAAAAGTACAAAATACGCGATTATAAACCGGCCATCTCCCGTGCAACAAAAAACAATGAGCCAACAAGTCCATATGAGCTACTCTTTGAGTGCGCCTCCAAACAGGAAATTGCACTCATCAACTTGAGAGCTGCCGTCTTTAACGTTAAAACTGCTCTTGTTGATGAAAGGGCGGAGGTTGTGGCTGCGGCGAAATCTGCTGGTAAAATTGTTTCCAGTTTTTATGCCGGAGGTTCTCAAAAACAACAACTTTACTTTTCGGAAGGGGGGAAAAGACCAGGTATTACTGCAAACCTTTCATCCTTTTCAAACCTCATCCATCCCCCCGCTCATAACATGTATTCACAAATGCATCTCCCGAGAAATCTCATCCACAGCTCCATCCAGCCCATTCGTATCAAGATATCGACCAAGCCACGTTCCAAAACTAACCACACTTAGTCTGTCGTCGGTAGCTGGGAAAGCGGGTCGTTCCATAAACTCGACAACGGCTGCCTCTTCATCTTCATCATCTTCATAGTCACTGATTGTGCTCGCGAGTCCATACGGGTGACTTCGTATACTAAAGCTTCTTCGTGGGAAGGGTTCGACCATATCGTCCACGATAAAGTTGGTGTTTTGTAGCAGCAGTAGGTTCGTTCGAATCATACGGGCGCTTGTATGGTCCATTTCACCGTCCAAGTCCACTCCGTCATTACTATACGGCGCCGCTGCCCCCCGCGGCAAAAACGCCTCCTCCTCGTCATCACTTGCCGCCTCCACAATCCCAATCAACTCGCGACTTTTTAAATAAACACTCAAATAAAGCGCCAACGCCCAAAACCCCGCTTGCACATAAAACATGGATTCCGGGGTTTCCAAAAACACTAAACCCCGGTAGATTGTGGGGAGCACGAGTTGTGAGGCAATGTATGCGCCGCTTTGGAGAAGTTCGAGGGATGCAAATAGGCTGCCTTGAGAGGATTGGGGGACCGAGCGGGAAACGATGCCGCGGATTGTTGGGCCGGCGATTGTGCCTGCTGCGTAAATGAGGAGGAGGGGGTAAAACATCCAGCCTTCGGATGCCATTGCATGGCAGGCTAGACCAAACGCGTACATAAAGTAGCCGAATCTGGGTTTTTTGTTAATTTTTCAATTTTTTGCTTTTGTTTAGACAAGATCAACTGGGCACCTGATAATTGTCAACTCGGCACGCGTTTTCGATACCAGATTCTTTCCAGTGACAAACACGCGCAGAAGTATTGGTAATACCACGCTTAAATAAAAGACTCTGCAGATTTGCTTGATCATAGTATAAATTCCGACGTCTTGGGCATCCCATCCAAACTGGCGGAAAAGCGTCACAAAAACTATTAGATAAATGGCCAAGAGAAAAAAATCAAACTCACCCGCTGCGCCGGGTAAAAAAAGAAAATGTACGTGTATCCCGCGACAGCCATCTCGGCAGTAGCGGTCACAAGCGCCAGCACAAGCAGCGACGATCCACGCCCTGGTGTCGCCAAAACGTCCAAGCACCCCATCCAAGATTTAAGAAACTTTCTAAAAAATGTCCCATACACAGTATTGTTGCTGTTGTTGTTGTTTTCAGTCTCAGAGCGTGCCCATGCGCTTGCCATGGACCGGTTGCTTGAAGATACTTTGAGTGACTCTGGAAGCATCAGCAAGACGTAAGCTAGTGCAGACAGCTCCATAAAGAGGATTATTAAATAAACTTGTAAAATGCCAAAACTCTAGAGTGAATAAATGTTTAAAAAACATGCGGAGCACAACCAAAAAACAAAGACATTACCCGGTGAATAGCTCCACCGACCACGGGACCCACGCTGAATGCAATAAACGCAAACACATCCACAATCAAAAAAGTCTGAGTCCGTTCAAAGGTAGTACTCGTGTCTCCAATAAACGCGTACGAGCACATCATAAATAGCGAATACCCGCCCAAAAATCCTTGCACCATATTCGACAAAACAACCATCCATAAACTGCCACCGCGCGAGGCAACAAAGATGACAACAAACGCGTCCAAAATGGCTGATAGTATTGGCATCACCATGAGTGTCTTCCTGCCGAGTCTGTCGACCAGCTGTCCCATCAACGGAATGAGAAGAAACGCGGGGATTCCATTTGCAAGGGCTATAAATTGGTCCCACATGGCTGCTTGGGCCTTTTTTTTTTGCAAGTGTGGTTGTGAGTGCCAGGAAAAGGTGTGAAAGAATGCTCCCGCACCTGTACGTCAGACCGCGCCGCACAGTGTTTATAGTCCGGCATATCGAGAAAATTTGAATGGTTTGAAGTCATATGAGCCCATCCAGATGTATTGTTGGCGGGAGAAAGGGCGCCGAGAGGGTCGCCAATCGATTCGCAAACACGCACGATGACAAACTGGGTAAACGGAGACCCACCCAGCGTAGCACCAAACATGTACAGAAACAGAGGTGGGATGACTAGAAGTGGAGAAGGAATATATATGTTGGGCCTGCTTGGCTGCCTGTCCGTTGCTTCAATGGACTCTGATAAGTCTTCATGTTCTTGCGTCCCGCATTCGCTTGGTCCATCGAAGGATGTCAGTGTCGATGTGGGTTGAAGTGGTTGATGTTGCCGTGATGTAGAGGGACCGTCTTGCGTTGTTGGTGGTGTTGCCAAGCCTTCAAAATTTGGATTTTCAACCATGTTTTTTTATTACAGCAAAAGACGGATATATATAAAGAATTGCTACGTTTCTCAGAGTCGTTATGACGTTCGCGGGGGTCCAAAAAGAAATTACAGTCTGTTTTCTTGCACGCTTCCATCTACCGTGTCCTCCATCCCCATCACCATCACTAAACGCGCCTCCAACTCTTCCTCCGTGAAATTGCTTGGCCCTCGTTCAAAATCTTCGTTTGTCCATGACTGCTCCATCGAACCATATCCTCCACCTGAAATAAAAGACTTGCGTAGAAACGACGGGGATCGTGAAAGCGCCGGCGCAGCATCGGTGTTTGCAGCCCCGCCCGATAAAAGCGCAGTTGCTTCTGATGGCTCTTGTTGTTGCTCCTCTCGCACAGCTGCCAACTCCCTGCTTTTTAACCATGTGGTAAGAAACAGTGCGCCCATCCAGCCGCCGGCAAGGACGAAGCAAATGATTTGTGGTTTTCCTGCTGAAACGCTTGCGCGGAAGATTGATGGTAGGACGAATTGAGCGAGAAGGCTTGAGCCGGTTTGAAGAACTTCTAACGCTGCGAATAGAGATCCTGAAATTGGTGGTTTTTGTGTGTGTTTTATAGGTTCAGTGTGTGTGAGTGGATGAGTGCATGGATTTTCGGGATAAACAAACCTTGGGCTGAAGATGGCACGGCTCTCGATAAAAGTCCACGCGTTAACGGTGTAGCTGTGTATTGTTTTTGTGGTTGTTCAGAATCTAACTGAACACTCGTCCATTTTTCACTCACCAATCACGCCAAACGCGTAAAACGCCACCACGTAAAAGAATGCATCTCCCGAAGATGCAAGTCCGAAACATACAAGCCCAATGGAGTAAGCAAAGATACCAAGGCGGATCAACGTCAACTCGATGCGCGTTTTCGACAACTCCGTCTTTCCCTCCGTCAATTTCCGCAGCAAGAAGGGAAGCAGCAAACTCAAGTAAAGAAGCCTGCACACTGAACTTGCGAGAGAAAAGAGACCCGCGTCATAAGAGTCCCATCCGAATTTCTGGGCTGGGTAGAAAAAGAA
Source organism: Chytriomyces confervae (assembly GCA_006535975.1). Taxonomy (NCBI): domain Eukaryota; kingdom Fungi; phylum Chytridiomycota; class Chytridiomycetes; order Chytridiales; family Chytriomycetaceae; genus Chytriomyces; species Chytriomyces confervae. The sequence goes on from QEAP01000266.1 coordinate 12,483, forward strand.
TACAAAAGTGTATCCAGCAAATGACATGGATCCGACTGCCGTAACGGATGCGAGAATAAACACGGATCGACCGCGTCCGGGACCTGACAACACGTCAAGACAGCCCATCCAGGTGTTTTTGAATGAGCTCCACAGCGTTGTTGGGTTGATGGCTGGAGGTTCTGTTTCGACTGGTGCTTCCTTTTGTTGAAGCGATTCAGGCAAGATGAAAATGACGTACATCAGTACCACCATTTCCATCATGAGCACAATTCCAAACACGGAGAGAAGGCCCAAGTTTCGGTAAATAAGTCCGCCAGTGAAGGGTCCAATTGTGATGGCAAAGTATGCAAACGCGTCGACAATTAGAAAAGTTCTTGTTCTGTTCTCGGTTGTTGTTGTGTCTCCAATGTACGCGTACGCGCAAAGCGAGAGAACGACGTAGCCTCCCATGAATCCTTGCAGGACATGCACGGCGACAAAGAACCACAAGCTGATGCCGAGAGACGCAACGGCAATGATGGACAAGGTCCCGATCATTGTTGACATGATGGGCAGCACCATCAAAGTTCTGCGCCCGACTTTGTCGACGAGCCGGCCCACTGAACAAACAATTTTTCATCAGTGGCGAACAACCCAAGCACGGTAAAAATTTTCGCACGCACTGATTGGGACGAGCAGAAACGACGGGATCGCCGTTGCGAGGCTGATGAGCTGGTTCCACGACGCGGCTGTTGCCTGTATGAGCTGTCAGTCACGCAGAATGTTTTTCCGGTTCTTTCCGACGGAGCACTCACGGAAACATCCGGACGGGCGGCACATGTTTTGTAGTCACGCCCCGGAAAGACTCCCACGCCAGACAGACCCCCGCCCCACCCTTCTCCGGCCCCGAACCCCACATAAGACCCCTGATCTGCAGCTTCCGTGCCGTTCCCGGGAATGCCGTCTCGAATAAGCATGTCGCAGACTTTGAGGATCAAGAACTGGTTCAAGGGGGACGATCCCAGTGTTGCGGCCAGTACATGCAGGAACAGGGGTGGAATGACGAGGAGTGGTGCGGAAATCTTCCATGTGGTTGGGTTGAGGAGCGAGAATGGCGCGGAGACACAATCAGTGGGTGGCATTTGATGTGAGAAATTGATGCCCTTGTAAATGTAAAGTAAATGTGTGATTATGAAATGCCGTTCGACGATAGATCGGTTATGAAGCACGGATCTTTACATCGTCTAACCATGAGGAGAAGCTCGTCTGCGACGTAAATACTTCAACTGAGATTCATCGCAACTTTTTTTTTTTTTGTTACCTTCTACAAGCAGCCCCCCCATCAGTTTCATCCAAGCAAGCGATCACACGCCCAGTTTATTATTATTATTGTTCATTTTCAAAGAATTGACAAATCTGCCAAAGACAAAAGTTCACTTGAATTCACCAAAAAGGTCCCAAGCAGCGCAACACCCCACATTCCCGCAACGACATAGCACATTGCTTCAGGCGCATATGACACTGTAGATCGAAATATGGCCGGCATGATGATATGCGATAGGAGGGATGCGGTGGATTGAAGGACTTCCAGGGAGGCAAAGAGTTGGCCTTGGGAATCGGCGGAAATAGTTTTTGAGAGGAGGGATCTCAGGGTTGGAAGTGCAGATGATGCGAATGAGTAGAATGGAATGACTGGAAGGGTTTGGGGGGGAGCATTAGAAAAAAAAGGCGAACAGATAGAGGGGTTTCCTTACTCAAGTAGTACTGCCATCCTTCAGACGCCAACCCGTAAGCACACAGAGTCACAACATATGTCAAAAGTCCACATCGAATCAAATTCAACTCGACATTGATTTTCCCCAAAGCATCTCGTCCCTGATGAAGCCACCAAATCGTGGCAGGAACGATCCCAGCAAAATACGCAAACCGGCAGAAACTTCCCACCATCAAAAACCGGCCCGATTCGTAACTGTCCCATCCGAATCGTTTCGAAGGAATAAAAAAGAAAATGAACGTGTATCCAGATTGTGTAAGTGCGCCCATTGCGTTCACGCATGCAAAAATTGTTGGGGTTTGTTTTTCGAATAGACTTGTGAGAGATTGAATCGAGTTTGAGAGATGTACGAGTGGGTTCAGAGATGTTGTTCCGTCAAACAATGGTTTTCGGTTGGCTTCGGGAAGTGTTTCATGAATGAAATTATACACGTAGAATATGACAACGAGTTCTGTGGTGACGATTGTGCAGAATACTGAAGAAAGTCCGAAATTCTGTTTGCGACAGTTTCAAAACTTGAGGCGGAGCAATCTGAACAGAACCAAAAAGACTTACGCTGTAAAGAAGGCCGCCAATGAAGGGCCCGAAAGAGAAGCCAAAGAGAGAAAACGCCTGCGTTTTCGATGTAAATATATACATGTTAGAAAGTGCTGAATTTCAATTCCTGTTTATGTTGGGGGGCAGGTTTGCGCGCACCTCTTTGAGATAAAAGAATCGCGTGCGGGTTTCTCCTGTGGTCAAGTCGGCCATCATCGAGTACATTGCCATCACAAACACAGCATTTCCACCAAGCATGCCTTTGACGAGATCGGCCAGCACCAACAGTTCTAGAGCAGACTGAATATGAAAATACTCGCTTGCCAGAATGGCCAAGGCTGGCATCAGCACAGCCAAGAGTGGCATGAACAGCACCCTTCTCCGGCCGAGTCTATCGAGAAGAAGGCCAACAAGCGGTGCGGCAAAGAAGGATGGAATGGCAACTGCGAGCGACATTGTTTGCACCCAAAGGGCTGTTTGACGTTGGACGGGTGCATTGGCGGCACATGTTTTGTAATCACTGCCCACTCCCATCATGCCACACACCCGCAGAAGCACGTACTGGTTGATGGGGTTCAGCCCCATGGTGCTGACAGTCATGTGGACCAGTAGTAGCGGCAGGAGGAGAAGGTATTGATGACTGTTTCGAGAGGGAGATGGGCTGGATGAGTTTGACGGACTCGACACGCTGGCTGTGCTGGATTCAATGGCGCCATGTTGAGACCCTGGGGCGTTCGATGCCAGCAGCGGGGTTGTCTCTGTCCGGAGTTGGTTGTTGACCATTTGGAAGACAAATCTTCTTTATCTTTCACGCATGTTTGAAACAACGACCTTCCAGCTGCTCAGGCAATGTCTGGACAGAAGGAATATATTGAAGGCCCGTGTGGATGGAATAATATGGTTGGTTTGTGAAAGATTTGTCGGAATCGCCGCTTCTGATTGGTCAAGAATGCCCGCGTTCTGATTGGTCGGCTGCAACGGGATGCCAGGGACAAATAACCGAGTGGGAGAGTGTTCCTTTGTGGGGCTGACTGGCCAATCCAGCAACTGCCCAAACACTGCCGCCAGCAGTCATGCCACCACTGACACATCAGAATAAGCTCGATCCTTATTTGCGCTTATTTGCAGAATAAACACATAAAAATGCTCCGATCCACCCGTGTTATTTCTGCACTTGCCGCTCTGCGCAGCCCGCTCCGTTCCCAAATCCAAGCGCACGCCCAACGCCGCTCCGCCTCTGGATCTGCCGGCGCCGAGAAGAAGAGCGGCTTCGGATGGACTCTCCCCTTGCTTGTCGGTGCTGCGGGTGCCGCCGCTTACTACTACCAGGCCGATCTGCAAAAGGTCACGCCTCGTTCTTTCCTGCGAATTCGTTATTATTACATTGCTTTCTGTTGCATGCTGACAATGCGCATCACTTTTTAGGCCGTTGCCACTGCTTCCGGCCCTGCTAAGCCCCTCGACTACCAGGAAGTGTATGACGCAATTGCCAAGGTGATATCCTCCTCTCTTCAGCGCCCAAAGCTTTATTTTTGCTCAATGCGTGACGAACACAAAGATCCTCGACAACGACAACTACGATGATGGTTCGTACGCCCCCGTCCTTGTCCGTCTTGCTTGGCACGCTTCAGGCACCTACGACAAGAACACCAACACTGGTGGATCCAACGGTGCCACCATGCGTTTCGACCCTGAGGCCTCCCACGGCGCGAATGCTGGTTTGGCTGTTGCCAGGTGTGTGTGCTCATACCATTTTTCACTTTTGGGTTTCAAATCATTTTTCCGGCGGAGCCAACTTGGTTTTACTCATGTCCCTATCTTGTAAAACAGAAAACTTCTTGAACCCATCAAGAAACAGTTCCCCCAAATCACTTACGCGGACTTGTGGACCCTTGCCGGTGTTGCCGCCATCCAGGAAGTTGGAGGACCCATCATTCCATGGAGAGCTGGACGCGCTGATGCCGTCTCTGCCGAGGTCTGCCCACCTGACGGTCGTTTGCCAGATGCCGCAAAGGACCAAAGACACATTCGTGACGTTTTTGGACGCATGGGATTCAATGACCAGGAAACTGTTGCTTTGATTGGTGCTCATGCTCTTGGACGATGCCACACTGACCGTTCTGGATTTGAGGGACCATGGACTCGTGCCCCAGTATGTTTTTTGTTATATTTTTGCAGTAGTTTGTTTTGACTTTGGAATGCTCATTCTTGCGGTATTTTAGACCACCTTCTCCAACGAATACTTTAAACTTCTCTTGGAGGAAAAGTGGGTTGCGCGTAACTGGACTGGACCCAAGCAATTTGCCGACAAGTCCACTGGAGACCTGATGATGCTTCCAGCCGACATGGCCCTCTACAACGACCGTACCTTCTACCTCCAATCTTACAAGTACGCCAAGGACAGTGATTTGTACTTCAGGGACTTTTCTGCAGCTTTTGCCAAGCTTTTGGAGTTGGGTGTTCCCTTCCCTGAAGGATCCGCTCCAATGGTGTTGAAGCCAACGAACGCGTAAAGCGCAAGCTAGTGGACCTTGCAAAATGGATTTTCTCCTCTGACTTTTTTTTTACTGTTTGTTAAATGTTCGCTTTGTTTTTTGTTGTTGAGCAGTCTTTGATATAAAGAAACGGTTCAATGTATCTTTGTTAAGTTGGAGAAACTATCTAAATAATGACACAACGCTTGAAGGGTTCAAAGCGGAGAAAACGTAGTCTTTGTAGTAGTTACAGTCGTGATCACGCGCTGCCCGCTTCCATTATGCGAGGTGACAGTCTTAATGGTGGTAGCAACAGTTTTTGTGAATCGTTTTGTTCCAGCTGCATGAGCCACAGCAAAGTTGGCGGCGGCAGAAGAGATGAAGCGTCTGAGGTCCTTGCTATAAGAACTTGCAGCGTACAAAACGTATCTGGCATGGGCTTCCAGCTTTTCCGCGTTGGGAGCCGCGACGGTGGTGACTGCGGCGATCCAAGCCTTCAATGGAGCTGTGACGCCTTTCCCAAAGAGACCCGAGTCAATCACGGACAAGGATACATTGTGGAGTTGGTGTGTGGTGAGGGATACAAGTGAATCGATTTGTTGGTCGTCAGTGTCGTTGGTATCGATGGTGGATTCCTGATTGCTACTGATGGATGATGAGAAGTGCAAGTCATTGGCGTCTTCTTGCAAGAGTTCTAGTGGAGCTGCTGAATCTGGAGATTTAAACAGTAAGACTGCCTGAGAGTAGACGTGTCTCAGTTGCGGGTCGTAGGAGGATGCAGAGTGAAGGGCCTGTAAGAGAGCATGTTCGAGTTTGGCAGTTGTTGAAGGGGAAGGTTCTGGAAGTTGGACGGCGTTGAGCCAGGCTGTGACGGGGCGGGTGACTCCCTTGCCGTACTTGTTGCTTGAGAGGAGGGTGTGTGCGGTGGCGAGGAATGCGTGACCTGGTTGCGTCATTTTGGTCTGCGATGTATTTCTGGGATTTGCAATTTATTGCTGTCAACTGGGTGAGGGTTTGGGAGGATGGCGTGATGAGTGCGTGTCGTTGTTACGGACTTTTTGCGTGTGCTGGAGCGAGGCGTGCGTGCGTGCGTGCGTGCGTGCGATGGGTTGTTCCTGGCTTGCTTCCGCTGACTCTCGAGGGTCGGACTGTTGGCACTGTTTTCACAAATGCAAAGAGAGACCTTTTGGGGTCATTCACCAGACCAGGCGAATCTATCAGGAGGCAACATGTGAATGAGTGGCATGTGTTTGAGAGTTTGGGAATAGAAATCGACGCTGCCTTGTTTGGTAATCATTATCTTCGACATTTTCACTGTGAGCATGCTGCTGCCTTCCCGTCACCAACGCCCATCCTCACCTGGTCCGCCATCACACTCTCCTCTGTCCCCACTCCGCCGCATTCAAACTCGCCTATGCCATCATCAGATCGAAACCTAACTCTGTTTGATGGCCCCAATCCACAACTCCAAGCATTCACACTCCATCATGGATTCGAATCATGGGTTGACAACGGGAGCAGACTCTACGGCTAATTGCTGATGAGTTCGCTCTGCTTTTTCACAACGGCATTCCACCCGGAGTATTCTCTTGTAAATGTGCAAGAGTTGTTCAGGGGGGTTTTGCCTCTTTCTCATCGCTCTCTAGTTACTTATAACTTGAGATACCGATGGCGAAAAAGTAGTGGACGTTTTTGCTTCACTGTATTTTTGGTGCCTGAATCTTGGTGACCGCGATGTTTTGGGGGGGGGGGGGGGGAATTGTTGTTTTGGGCATCCCCCCAACCCCCCGGGGTTGCCATGGTTGGGGGGCGGGGGAGGGGGCGTCGCCGGTTTTTTGGTTTTTTTTTTTTTTNNGGTGTGGGGGGGGGGGGGGGAGAATTGCTGATTTGGGCATACCCTCAATCCTCGCGTGTTGCCATGATTGTGGCGACAGTGAAGCAGGCGTCTGCCTGTTTGTTGGCTTTGTTTCTTGTCTCGATGAATTGATGTGTTGTTGTGGTGTGAGGTAATGTTTTGAATACATATTGGCTCGTTCCTCTCAATCTTGTCTTGATCATGTCTCATTATCTAACCGCGACGTCTTCCACCGTTTCAGTCTGATCAAAAATGGTTCGCGTTTCTGTCCTTAACGACTGCCTGAAGAGCATTGTCAACGCCGAGAAAATGGGCAAGCGTCAGGTCATGATCCGTCCTTCTTCCAAGGTCATTATCAAGTTCCTGTCCGTCATGCAGAAGCACGGTGTGTATCCATTCTGGGCATTATCCATCCACATATATCTGATTGTGTTCAAATTACAGGTTACATTGGTGAATTCGAAATCATTGACGACCACCGATCTGGCAAGATTGTCGTTCAGCTGATTGGGCGCATCAACAAGTGTGGAGTCATTTCCCCACGCTTCAATGTGAAGCAGGACGATGTCGAGAACTGGGTCAACTACCTGCTGCCATCCCGTCAGTTCGGATTCATTGTCATGACCACGTCTGCTGGAATCATGGACCACGAAGAGGCTCGTCGCAAGAAAACTGGTGGAAAGATTCTCGGATTCTTTTACTGATGGACTTGGATGTATGTATAGGGGGAGGTTGATGTGAGGAGCAGGTTGTAAGGATCTGGGTTGCTGCGCGAACCATAAAATACAAGTGATCTTTAGCCAATCAAAAAGCTGCTTGCACTTGAAATTTGTTGAAGTCGGAGTTTGAATTATTTTTCTTTGTTGACATCAAAATATAAACACGGCACATGCCCGGTTCAGCGTCAACATCGGCAATATCGGCATTACCAACAGCACCCTCAGAATCTGTATCATCGCCTGCCACAGAGACATCTGTTCATGCAACTGGAACTGCGACTTCATCAGCGTCTGTTCAACACGCGGATGTGGATTTCTCTGAAACAAGAACCACCACAGCAACAGCCACAGCCACTTCCGAAGCCACAGCCACAAAAGCAGCAGCACTAGCCACGATCGCAGCCCCATCTCCAACATCAGTTCCGGCATCGACAACAATCAGTGTTCCCAGCGACTATTTGAGCTGGCTTGATGTGTTTGTGAAGCTGGGCCAGAGCTGGGCGCAGACGACAACGACTCTCTCTGCTGCTACTACGAATGCATTGGCAGATGGCACAGATTTCGCGTCGACGCGTGCAGAGTTTTCTCGGACATTTCATGCAACGAATACAGCGTCGACGATCATTGCGTCTCTTGGCCAGGATACAAAAACTGGAACAGTTTCAATCAAAACCAGCGAAAGCAATCAAAAAGAATTCAAGACATCAACAACCACCGAGCTTTTAACGAAAACTGAATCTTTGAAAGTTGCTTCTTCGAAAGCAGCAGCATCTTCTTCTTTGACTGCAACAAATCTCGTCTCGCAATCTCCCGCACCCGTCCCCATTCCGTTTTCGTACTCTCGCTCCACCACGCGTCAGTCGAGCTTGACTGTGAATGACGCCTCGGATCCATTTGAAAGCACCGCCGCAACTCGAACAACAACAGCAAGCGCGTTTATTTCAACGACCGCGACGCTTGAATTGTCGTCATCGACTTTGATTGTGAATCCGCTTTCAGACAATCCGCCAGACTCCACTGGTGCAGATGGTCCGTCTGGGAGCAGTGGATCTTCTGCTTCTCCGACGGTGCTGTACACGTCGATTGCGATTGGGTTGGGAGCGTTGATTGCGCTTGTGGGTGCGTTGGTGTTTGCGCTGCGTCGACAAAAACGGACTCTGTCTGCGGGAGCGCGGACGACACTGCAAAGACGCGCTGCTGCTCCGCGTGGTGGTAACCATGAAAAGGAAGATTTTTCTGGATTCAATTTTTCTTGCACGCGTGACGGTTCAGAAAAAGATTTACAATGGGAAGAACGGTTTCATGTTTCTCGGGATGAAGGAGCGCCGTGGATTGCTACTTCTTCAAGAAGACCGACTGCGTCAAGAGGGATGGTTGTGTTTGAAGATTCTGTGGATGCAGCAGGAGGTGGTGGTGGTGGTACAAAGCAGTATTTACCGCTGGTTTCAAGCGAGATGGAAGGGCTGACGCGGCCCGAGAAGGCGGCTAGTTTAGAGTTTATGCAGCGGGCTGGGTTGGATATACGAGACGATTGGAGGAATCCTTCTGGCGCTGGAAGGATTGAGGTAAGGGATAGGTTGTATCAGTTTGAGAATTCGTTTGCTGGGCATCATAACCATCATGCGCATGAGAAAAGAATGGGGTTGGTGTTGGATGGGAAGACTGAGTATGATAGGATGGAGAATGCGTTTGGAGACCATCACTGCAGCTTGAGTTACCAAAGCGGGTTGGGGGCCGGGCATGCTGAGAAAGACTACTCGTGTAAATCCAGTGTTGCTGAGGACAAGTGCCATGTTGTTTCGAACTTGCCGCTTTATACGCCCTCGGAGCAGTCTGACTGTTCACACTCACATTTGTAAATTGTTTTTTTTTTTTTTTTTTTTTGATCTGTAGACTCCTGACTTGCTTATTTTTGTTGATTGCCACCTTCTTCATCATATTTATATTTGGAATAAATATCTTTTCATTGACCAACGTGGCTGTGGACTCTTGCACTTTACTTCATTCAAGCGGGCCGACATTTTTCCAAGCACAACATTCAAAAAACACGCTTGATACGGAATTACGTGGTTTTTTTTTTGTTGGACTACTTTTTCCGCGAAATCAACCCCTTCATCATATCAAAACTGTTTCCATCCGGCTGCAACAAATAAACTTCACGATCCTCCACGCCCTCAGCCTTGAGCATCCCGCTTTCATCCAACCCCACAATCCGTGCAGATACTTTCTGATCTTGGAGGTACACGTACTGATCCGTGTGTAACCAAGCGTCATGGTATTTTGCAATGAATGGGGAAAACGCGTATAATGGTTGCGCGGCAAACACTTGGTACATGCTTTCGAATGTGGACAAGATTCGGGCGAGGACGCGTTCACGTGTGAGAGGTGCGAGTTTTGTGTTGTTGTCGCTGGTTTCGCTGTTGTGTTGGGCAATGAGTTCGTTGAGGGAGGTTGTTGGGAGGTTGTTGGCAACGTTGAGACCGCATCCTGTTTTTTTTTTATTCAAGAGGTTGTGTTTGTTGTTGGGTGTGAGTAATTTTTGCACTGGAGGGTTCTGTTTACTCCAAAGACTTTTACCTATGACGATGGAAAAGACTCCATTCATGTAACTCGAATTCACAAGAATGCCTCCAATCTTTTTCAAGACTCTCGTACGCGTCTCAGGATCCCGCGAATAACAGTAAATATCATTCGGCCATTTTAAATGAACCGCCAATGCCGAATACCCGCCCTCCATGGAACGAATCGCTTCTACCACAGCCAGGCCAAACAAGTACTGCAAGAAAATGGCGCTTCTTCCTTCCTTGTGTTGCATGGCAAGAGAAAACATGAGACATCCTTCTTGACTGACCCAAGAATTTGCTCCTCTGCCGCGGCCGCTGAATTGCTTAGATGCGACACAGACGATTCCGTTTGGAAGTGCGGTAGAGAAGCGGTAGTTTTTTTCGAGAATCGTTTGTGTGGATGAGATGGATTCTGAGGAGAGAATTTGGCTGCCGAATTGAAGTGGGGTAGTTGTGGAAAACCCTGATCGGTCCATTTTCAGATGATGAAAGTACGACTGGATATTGAATTTCGATGGCTCGGTGCTGGTTTGCAAGATTTGGCCGGTGCTCGAATACAAAACAGGTAAAAAAGCGTCGTCTTCGGATGGAATGGCCGCGTACTCTGAGACAGATGAATTGCATTTGACGAATTTGAAATTTGTGACAGAGTCTTTGAGCATGACGACATTTTCTGATTCGAGTTGGCCGTGTTCGTGCAACAGGTTAGAAAGCCAGTCAGTGCCCCTGGCTGAATCGGCAATGTTTGACAGGATGAGGGGTTCGGACACATCCTTCTCATGCCTGAACGTCTCAATGGGAATCTCTGGGCTCAAACCAAGCCGTTGCAGTAAAGTAATTAGCAGCACTTTTTGATGCTTGTCCCATTCAGAAAGGTCGGGTAAATTGGCGGTATTGTCATGTTCGAGATGAGGTCCCATGAGAATCACTTTTCCTTTTCCAAACGAGCTTTGAACGATGGCTGGTTTTCCTTTTGCGTTCTCGGTTACGAGGTTCGAATCGTAGGTTGCAAGAACCTCGACTTGGGAGCCTGAGACAATGTCAAAGTATGGAGCCCCGTTGCAGTACACGTTCATGCGATAGGGTGGCGTTGCAGCGTCTGGATGCATGAGACCGATACGGGCTGCATCCACGATGATGGAGATGGAGCGTGCTCCGTCCTCACTGTCATACACGAAACCAGGTGCGGCGCTGCCACGAGCGACGGCAGACACGAGAGCAAGCTTCCTGTCGCCGACAACTTCGAGCGGTGTTCCTGTCTCGAACTCGACGCGTTTAGTTGCAAAGTAGGCACCTTTTGTTTTGGATTGAGAAAAAGAACTTGGGGAGTGAGCAAAAGGAGAAGACCAAAAGAATGACTGCTCGCAATGAAATGACTCACCCGCGCATATTCCCAGATAAGATCCACCGCCTCGAACAAAGTCCTGAATTGCCGTCACTCCAAATCCAGCCAAGGACTAGACTGAAAGTGGTGAGCAGAAGTCTGCAAAGACAAGCAGAACCTCACCTCAACGTATGGCAGATCTCTCCCACCGGGAACGACAAGCAGAGCCGTTGTCGACTGCCATGCTCTATCGGCGTGGTTGATGACTTCGGGTCCGCTGTGTTTGAATGTAAGTTGAACGGGGCGTATGTTATGCGTAAGGGTAAGTACTAACATGGCCAACACATCGCAGCGTCCCTTTAGAAGGGACTTGAGAACAGTCAAGGTGCGCTCCGTTGACGTTCGGGCTGTTCCGGGTCCGTTGTATACCAGAATATTCATTTAATTTTTTTACTTTATTTCTGATAAATTCGGGCATTATGATTTCGTGAAAGTGGCGGTTCATGCAACGTGCTGGCTCAAGGATGGACAACGGCCGCAACTGGCGCAATACTGGCAGGGATAATATCAGCAGGCCTGAGGAAGTGACACGTTGTTTCCAGGCTACCGCTTTGTCCGGAAAGAAGTGACGGCCAGACGAGGCGTTTCGCATCTCCTGCCAACGAGTGTTTAGCAGAAGAATGTGTCAAGTTTATGCCGACAGTTCATTTTGAGAGTTGCTGTTGTTGCGCAAGATTTGTTGGCGACTATTCTGGTACTCTTTGAAGGTGTTTGGTGGTGGTTTCCCTTGTCTTGCCTTCTTGAACGCCATCGCATGTGCGCGTGCGTGTTATTATTCAAAGCAGCGCCGGGCTTTGTTCAGCAGTGGACGCGTGTGACGATCACTAGAAAGCGTTCTTGGAGACAGTTAAACTCTTTCTTGGCTGTTCTGTTGGCCGGTTACTTGAATACACCCCCGCATACAACTCAACCCCCGCATAGAACCCCCACATTCTCGCCTTATTTTGCACCCCCGCATCCTGAAAAGAGAAATTTGCATGACAATTCACCCCCACAAAATAATTATTCTGACAATTTTTCAAGTGTGACTGTGGGCGGCAGGATAACCCGCGCACGCATGGCTCTATTTTGGATTCCAATTAAAAAAACTTTAGCGGCGCTTTGCTTTGCTTCGCTGTGCCGTCGGTCGATGCTAGGACCTAAGCGCATCGCATTGTCCGCTTTGTCGCTTCCCATTCTTGCCGCACACACCCACGCCGACAATTTCTAATTTCTCCGTTTGCAGCCACAAAAAAAAAAGCGAGCGCCGCAAAAAGAAACTTCAAAACAAACGTGTTTGTGCACGCTCCCACTTTCTATTTGTGACCACGCGAAGCTAACGACCGGTTTCAACACCGTCGCCAACCACATCAACAGCCGTAACGCCAGTCTGAGAACGCCGGCTTAGTAAAATAACCCCTCCGAGTTAACTAGTTCCACGACAAACAAAGATGCTCTTGCTCCAAATCTTTGCAAGCGCCATCATCTGCGTCTGCGTGACCAACGCCTTTCCTTCCCATATATGAGTACGAATATTCTTGAAAACCATCTTCGATTTCCTGATCAAGTATTGTCATACAACAGAACAAGAAGGCCGGTCGGAACGTATCAACGGTAGGCGCCATAACAATCGACAAACAGGTTCTGACATTTAATTCCTACTCATCGCCAATCTCCAAAACCATCCGCGATTACGAACCAGGTTTGCCCTTGTTTTTTGTCGTCAAAGAGATGGAAGATTAGCTAATGATCTGATGTTCGAAACCTCCCCCATCCATCCATAGATCTCATTCTCTCGCAAAGTGAGTTTGAAAAGGCAGACCCCGACTAGCCTTATTCAAGCCAAGGTATTTACCGTCAAACATCTTCCAGATATCGCATTCATTAAATTCCATCCTGTAATATCCGTGTAGACTGCACCACCTATCGCCATGCTTCTGGACGTCGTTGCACCTCCCGTTGCAGACGGCGCTGTCACTCTGTGCGACATTGGGTCATCCTCATCGAAGCCTCGACTGTGTCAATCTGGCTTCGTCTGTGTAAAAACAGCCGGGGAAGCTAATTCAATGGGAACTTGTCAACTTCCCAAAAGTCCAAGCAGCATTAAAATCACCCTTGACGTCTCCTGTGGTCCAACAACCTGTGCTGCGGGTTTTTTTTTGCGTCGATAGTGACAATCCAGCTATTTCCGGAACTTGTCAAGTTGTCTCTGGCTTGACAATTCCTGTTGAGGTCGTAAAACAGGAAGTGCCGGTAGCCAAGAGCCAAAATGCGACAAACCCTTTGAAGAATGTTCAACTATTGGATGCAAGTGGTAAGGGTGCTATAGCCGCAAGAGACATTACGGCAGTCGGAACAGAAACGGCAGAAACTCCTTCAATTGGCGCCGCCACTTTAACTGGCACAAAGTCCGTTGTTGGGTCTGAATCTGTTGAGCCAACTTCTACGGCCTCCTCCAACGCGACTCAGTCAACTTCTACATCATCTGCGTCTTTATCAACATTGCAGACGGCGGCTTCAACAGTCAGTGGAGTTTTTGGAGAGAGCGCACCACCTGTACTTGTTCCAACCACCGCGGTTACATCAGGTGCGAATCTCTATATACGTCTTCACTGTTCTTAGCAAACGATTCTGACAATTCCCACAGTGTTCAGAGAGGTTGCACCACCAACAGATGCTGGTATAGGACCAGCAGAGACAGAGAGTGTCGGTAATGAAGTTCAAATAGAAAATGCGGAGGCTATTACAAATTTATTCCTTGGCGCCGCAATTGGTTCTTTATACTCTGCCGCGCCATCAACCGCGTCAACAACCTCACAAAGTACATCGAGCATCTTTGTAGATGTTGGCGGCCAAGATCTCGCGTCTGTTGGTCCTTCGTTGACGATTTCTTCTGTAGCCAAGCCTGTGTTGGATGTGTGGGTGTTGGCCATGTTGGATTTGTCGGTGGCAATCATTTTTGTTTGAAGTTGGGTAATTATTTTGTCAGCACACATCTCCCCCCCCTCCCCTCAAAAGCAGTGAAATAAACAGGAAATCATGCATTGAACGCAAAGTTGGTCTGTTTTTGAATTCGAAAGACGCGCAAGTTCAAGTCTTTTTTTTCAGATATTGGATGATTGTGATTGGACTTGTGCTCGTTCTAACGCTCGCGGGTCAAGTCTCTATCAGACAAACGCGTCAAAAAAACGAAATTGTCCCAATTTACACGCGTCAGTTTAAATCTCTCTTCAAACTTGAGAAGGGGAATGTTGACTCTGGTCTCTTGCATCAGAGGCTGGAATAAATTGGGCGGTTTCTGTGATTCGAAACAAGTTAGTCCATTAACTTGATGAATTACGAGAGTCCGTACTGGTACGTTGGAGCGTTTGTGCGCTGGATTGAAATTGCTTCAATTGGCAGTGGATGCACTGGCAAAACAGCCATCGCAACGTTTTCAACATTTACATAAAAATGGAGCCAACTTTTTTGAATTGCCCCAAAGTCAGCGCTGCCCACTCTGAGCGTCGCAATACAGAAACCGCCAGGATTATCCAGTTCCACGAGTGTCAAAGACTGATTTGCACGTCAGGACCTGCATAATATGGAATGCTCTCAAACGGGCAAATGCTGTCACCAGCGAACCGCTTCCCTCCATCGCCATGCCCTGGATGAAATCAACTTTTACCGCAAACTGCTACAAATGAGCCAATTGCCATGCATTGAAGCCTTCTCAGGGCACCAGTCGAAAGACCAGGTGTTTCTCACAGCAAACTCATCATCCACTTTCCTCTCTTCCACACCCACCGTATCAGCAGCGACTTCGCTCGAATCTATGCCCAATGAAATCTTGGATCGAATCGCTGCGCTGATGGACGGCAAGACCATTTGGCGGCTAAGCCATGCGGTCCCCTATTACAAGTCCATATCCACTGCCATGTTTGGCGTCATGCAGCTGAATGAAAAGAGTCTCCGTTGTCCCAGTGGTCTATGGCCGGCGTTAAAGTCGCGCAATGTTGGGATTCAAACTCCGCGTGCACGAAAGGATGGCGAACCAACACATTTGTTTTCCTCTTTCTCACCTCCACGCAATTGGAACCTTTTCGCGAATTCTTTCGAAACATGGCGGATATGCAGAGGTTCAAATGTGGGAGGGTATGGAAACTGTGGTTGGCGCTCTGCCGGAGACACTTGAACTGACGATTGCATCGATTGATTGGAGGCGGCTGGCCAAACTGCTGGCCCTGATTTCGAAATTCCAAGAAAGGCATTTATACTCTGTATTATTCCTGGAAGCGTAAAGAGGATGATGCAAGTTTCTTGGAAGTGATTGCAAAATACTATTGGGAACAATTGCACATCAACGCACTTGCCGCCTCGACTACAATTCCGCCCGAGTTTCAAAGAGTTTTTCACACAGCATCCCAAAGCTTTCTATACTGAAACTTTCTCAACCCGGAGGACTGCGCTGGGATCATGCTTGCAGATTCAGTTCCTGGAGCCGTTTCAAACTGAGGCGCAAGTGGATCGGTTCATGGAAAACTTGAAAGGTATCGTGAGTGCGGAAAGTGGCAATTGTTAAACCGCTCAATGATTGGGCAAGGAGGCTGTATGAACAAGGCGACAGCTTCAGTTCAAATCTGGGCGGCAGCTTTGTGAATGTGGATGGCGTGCGCAGTTTAAGTCTACTTGGAATGTCAGTTTTGAATTGATGGGTTAATAGAGATGGAGGGTTGAATTTCAAAGTCGCAGTTTTCTGGCGCAGCGCCTTTTTGGACAATAATTGCACGCGTAAAAAGCAACTAGTGTCTGCCAGGTATTTGTGCCTGCGCAAATTCAGATTCCGAAATGTGATCGTCGTGTGGAGTTGATAAAAATTTCGAAACTTGCGACTTTATTCCGCGACTCGGGCAGTTTAAGAGAGGTCGAAATTGCAATCCATGGGCCAACTCAGAAGAGAATAAATACAAACGGTGAAAACTAAAGGTTAAGAAAAGAGAAGGTGTGTTGAAAACGCGTACATG
Source organism: Chytriomyces confervae (assembly GCA_006535975.1). Taxonomy (NCBI): domain Eukaryota; kingdom Fungi; phylum Chytridiomycota; class Chytridiomycetes; order Chytridiales; family Chytriomycetaceae; genus Chytriomyces; species Chytriomyces confervae. Next base: position 28,733 of record QEAP01000266.1, read on the forward strand.
GCTCAAACGTTGGTCCAGCAATGATCACCGTTTAGAGCATAAGAGAATCGCAGCCCGGCCTCTACATCGCCCATGACTCTGATATTTAATATGCTGAATGTTGTCTTTGGGTGCAATTCCCACCCGACAGGTTGGATGTTGATTGCAAACATGATTGAATCCGCCTCCTTCCTCACGAAATTCAAGAGGACCATCTCACGCGGTTTCCGGCTAGAAGCATACTTTGAAGTTTGAGGATTGGCCTCTTTCTGGAGGTTAACGTTATCATGTTCTGATTTCAGCGCGATCTCGAATTCAGCTGCGCCTGTTTTGATCCAGGGCGTCCGATGTTGCAACGGCTCTTGTTTCGGTGAGGACTTGAACACCCTGGTTTTAAATAGCGCGTGCAGAATTCGGTACAGCTCTGCATGAATCTAAGCCTCAGCCAGTCCTTCAGCAGTGCGTTCGGGCACAGCCAACCCTTGAAATACTGCCAAGCAAAAAGGCCGCGTTTCGATGAAAACGGCCTTGTTCCACTGCGCGGCGTTGTCAAACGCATGAATAAGTTCGCTCAAGCTGTCCCCAGAACCATCGATCGACTACCGCAGGGACTGGATGTCGTTGCTGAACCCTCAGAGGACATTGAGGTGTTGCACAAAACCATTCGAAACTGCGGAGCTTTTTAAGTTACACTGAACAGTTCCATGCACAGCATCCCACTCACGAAACGGCACCATAGCTTTCGCCCCATCAGAGGAGAGCACACGAGAAACTTCTGGGCCCCAGGCGACCGTATCTGGATCACTCTCTGGATCGCAGAAGACCGCGAAACAGGCAACGACGTTATGATCAAACGCTTCGACTCCAACGAAGATCTGCCCCACGAAACCTGGGACTATCGAATTAAACTCGAAGCATTCGCCTTGCGGGAATTGTCCAATTTGAATCCGTCTCGCATTGTCACCTTCATGTACGCTTTTTGGTTTCTGCTTCTGCTGCGTCCAATGAAAACGTATTCATTCACACCCTCCCAATTGCACCAATCCAGATCATTCCACCACGAAGAAAGATGTGCGCTGCTTGCCATGGAAATGACCCGGTGCTCCCTGGAAGAAGCACTCTCTGCGCGACCGAGACTTACCGAATCCGAAACAAAACGCATTATCCAGTGCGTGCTTGAGGCCCTTGTTACATGCCACTCCAATGGAATTGCTCACAGAAACGTGACGCCGAAAAACCTGTTTCTAATCTATGACAATCTGGATGATCTAAAACTTGGTGGATTTGACAAGTGTGCAAAAGATTACGTATTTCCAAGCTGCGTTGGATTTGGTGAGCATTCCCTTTTTGTTTTGCATGACTTCATTCATTCCTGAAACATTTCTGCAAGTTGGAACAGAGGGATATATGGCTCCTGAGCAAATGGGTCCAATTGAATATGGGAGACCTGTCGATATCTGGGCTGCTGGTGTGATAGCGTATCAATTGTTTTACGGTTCTCTGCCGTATCCGGGATTATCAGCAGCCATGCATGCGAGGGATAAGGCAATGCTGAAATTGCGATTTCCAGTCAACTCCCTTGTCTCAAAAGAAGGTGTGCACTCTTTCAAATATGCAGGACATGGACATATTTTAATACCAATTTACATACTCCCAGCAAGTGAATTCATGCAGTTGCTGCTCTCTGACAACCCAGATGACAGACCTTCTGCATCAGAAGCTCTGCAACACCCATGGTTCACTGGCGTCACCAGTGCAATTTGTGATGACAGCTTTTCGAAAACAGCTGACACAAATCCCAGTGCAGCCACCCAAACACCTGTGGCCACCAACTATGCACCCATCAAAAAACTACGGCAAGCTCCTAGTGCGCTACCCCAGGAATCCATGTTCGAGACATCTGAGAGATCAAAGTCAACCATCCTGGGCACAAACAATATTCCTGCGTGAGTATGATCTACATTCCTATGACAAAGACACTGAATATTAAATCCCATTCATCCAAAGAAAGGAGAAACCAGACCCATTGAGTGTGCGCAATGAAGCTGTAATGGAGATCCCAGCTAGTGACATACACATTGACCATTCCAAACTGCTTGGCAAAGGGTCTTTTGGTGTTGTGTATGCAGCTACCTACAAGACACGAAGTGTAGCAGTCAAATGCATCTTTGGCTTGGACTCAGCTGTTGCATGCAGAGAATTTGAGCATGAAGCACGCCAAATGTCAAGGCTCAAGCACAAAAACATTGTGCCAATGCTGGGCATCAGCTTCATGCACAAGACACAAGAAATTGTCATGGGGTCAATTCAGTCAATGCAAGAATCAGATGTGCTAATGCTTGTTATGGAACGCATGTCAACAAGTGTTTACAATGCCATTGGCTCCATTCCACCTCCACCTATGGAAAGCAGGGTGCGCTGGGTGCGCCAAACTGCCAGTGCCTTCTGCTATCTGCACCATGAGTGCAATCCACCTGTCCTGCATCTTGACTTGAAGCCAAACAATATCCTGATTGGTAAGCATCCTCCCTATAAAATTTCAAGTGATTGTCTCTCAATGTGATTATTGCAGACAGCAATGGCAATGCCCAACTGGCTGATTTTGGTCTTGCACGCGTCCAGAGGATGACATCTAGTTACACAGCCAGCTCTGTTCAAACCATCAAACATGGAGCTTACCTGTATGCTCCACCAGAAGCATTTAAGCCTAAATACAGACCCACAACAAAGCATGACGTCTATTGCTTTGCCATGACCTCATACCATATTTTAGGCCTGCACCCTCCATTTCATGATGAAAGCAACATTGAATATTCTGTCCAGTGGGTGCAAGAAAATCTGAGGCCTGAGCGGTCTGAGAAAGTCGAAATTCCAGATGACTGTTGGACACTGATTGTCAAATGCTGGGATCCTGATGTTGCTATCCGCCCAGATTTTATTCAAATCATGGATTCAATTGAAAGCTGGATCACAGGAAAAGAAGAAGACAAAGCGAAACCACTGCCTGACAAACAAAATCATTTCTGGGATATGCTGCACATTTCAAATGGGGCCACAGTTATTGCAACACCTCCAGAAACTCTGATGGCTTCCCCTCAAATCTGGAATGACTCTTCTTTGGGAAAAAACAACAGTTCCAAGAAAAAAAGTTGTGCCAAGTGTGGGAAGGCTGGGTATGGACCTCACGCCACTGAGCATTTCAATTGCAAAGCAATGCTGTCATCCAATGAAGAGAGTGAATCCATTGCAACCTTCTGTGCCATCACAAACACCAAACCAGACCTGGCCCAGCACTTTCTTTCTCTTGCTGACGGACAGTTAGACAATGCTGTAGCCCTGTTCATGGAGCATGGTGCCAGCCCTGTTGGCACTGGCACAGGTGGAGGCAGCAGCAGTGCCAATGCAGGTGGAGCCACCAGCATCATCGAAAGCACAGGAATGGATGACATCATTCAACAAGATGTGGAGGACTCATGCCGCCCAGTCATTTCACCCCATCATGACACACTTGTGGGCAGTGTGCCCATGTACTCTGTACATAACAAGGATGTAATTGAGGATACTGCATTCGCTACTGCTCCTTCTTTGTCACTGTCTTCAATTTCTTTACATGTTCCACTTGGATCTCATCGGCATGTGTCATCAGAGGGTGATTTATCTGCAAGCTGGGCCAGCAGCAGTGCTCAGGAAGACTCAATGGCAAACAAACTGGCATGGAGGTTTGCAACACCATATGAAATCATGTTTGAAGGGTCCTTTGATGCGGTAAAACTTCAAATATCTGTTCAACTTGTTTGACACCAATCCAAACTCTTAAACCTTGCCAACTTTACCCAACAACAAAAACAGGCATGTCAAGAAGCCCGTGATGCATCAAAATGGATCCTGGTGACAGTCTCAGACAGCACCAAGTTTGCATGTGAAGCACAGAAATGCAATCTATGGAACTCACCTCTTGTGCGCAATTTTGTTTCTGCACGTTTTGTATTTTTGTTTTATCTGTCTGGTTCTCCAGACGGCATGCGTCATGCCTCATTTTATCGGGTCAATGCTTTGCCATATTTTGCCATCTTGGATCCGAGAACGGGTAAGAAAGATTTGCTTGGTTTGATTTGATAGCCTCTGATCAATGCTGTTGTATTTCAGGAGAGAGTATGAAAGTATGGACAACAACACCCAAAATAGGAGTTCTTTTGCAAGAATGTAAGGCCAAATGACACAAGATTCTCTGATTCCTTTTTCACTGACCATCACTTCCATATCAGTTGCAACATTTCTTGATTCAAACAGTCTGGACAATTTCTGTTCCCCAAACCCCAAATGGAAAGAGGTACTTTTATGTGTTATTGCTGTTTCACAGTATTTACACTTGTTACTCACGACTTTTATTTAGTCCCAAAGTTTTGGTGAAATGACTGAAGAGGAGCAGCTGAATCTTGCCATTGCTGTATCTCTTGGTGGTAGATTATATGGAGCTCAGCAAGTGATGGACCTGACTGGAGATGATGATGGAGAAAATGATGGCTGTGACAAAACATTTAGTGAACAGAAGTTTGGTCTTCAAAATGGGAAGGCAACTATTCTGCTTGGATCTCATCAGCATGTGTTGTCAGAAGGTGATTTATCTGCAAGCTGGGCCAGCAGCAGTGCTCAGGAAGACTCAATGGCAAACAAACTGGCATGGAGGTTTGCAACACCATATGAAATCATGTTTGAAGGGTCCTTTGATGCGGTAAAACTTCAAATATCTGTTCAACTTGTTTCACACCAAGCCAAACTCTTAAAACTTACCAACTATATCCAACAACAAAAACAGGCATGTCAAGAAGCCCGTGATGCATTAAAATGGATCCTAGTGACAGTCTCAGACAGCACCAAGTTTGCATGTGAAGCACAGAAATGCAATCTATGGAACTCACCTCTTGTGCGCGAATTTGTTTCTGCACGTTTTGTATTTTTGTTTTATCTGTCTGGTTCTCCAGATGGCATGCATCATGCCTCATTTTATTGGGTCAATGCTTTGCCATATTTTGCCATCTTGGATCCGAGAACTGGTAAGAGAGATTTGCTTGGTTTGATTTGTTGGCCTCTGATCAATGCTGTTGTATTTCAGGAGAGAGTATGAAAGTATGGACAACGACACCCAAAATAGGAGTTCTTTTGCAAGAATGTAAAGCCAAATGTCACAAGATTCTCTGATTCCTTTTTCACTGACCATCACTTCCATATCAGTTGCAACATTTCTTGATTCAAACAGTCTGGACAATTTCTGTTCCCCAAACCCCAAATGGAAAGAGGTACTTTTATGTATTATTGCTGTTTCACAGCATTTACACTTGTTACTCACGACTTTTATTTAGTCCCAAAGTTTTGGTGAAATGACTGAAGAGGAACAGCTCAATCTTGCCATTGCAGCATCTCTTGGTAGCTGTTGAATATTAGTCTCAAGTGATGGAGTACTGCTTACTTCAGTAAAGATTATTTCTCCCTAATTCATATCTTATTCTCTGCTGCAAATAAAAAAAAGTCATGTGCCTCACTATTCTACCAACCTCAACACATATAGGCATGAATTATGAAATTGAGTACCATAACTGTCTTGTAGATATAGTATGGCAACTAATTTGAAAATTCCAATTCCAGAAAATCAAACCTATCCGACCTATCCTCCTATCCTAGACCTATCCCAAAATTTTTTGATAAAATGTCCATGGCACCTCCCATGGAAGCAATTGAATGCCAGGCCCTCAAGAACCTTCAGCAAGAGGAGGAGAGGGCTCTCATGGCTGAATGCATTGAAGACAATGACAGCGAAGAAGATGACAGCAATGAGTTTGACAGCAATGAGTTTGACAGCAATGAGTTTGACAATCACCAAGAAGATGAGGTGGAAGCTGGTCCAGATGATGACGATGATGCAAGTGACAGTGACACGGAAGGGATGCCAGATGAGGTTGTTGTCATCCCTGCCAAGCGTGGGAGGTGCAGACCTAAAGGTAGCAAGAATGCCAAGAAGGCCAAGGCTGTTGAGGCTGCCAAGGACCCAACAGCAGAGCCAAAATACCACAAGAGGACTCAAGCTGATAGCACAGTTTACATTCTCACCCCAGAGGATGAAGAAGCACGCAGAAAAGGTGAATCATTTATTTCATACTGACAGCATACTCTGTATTGAACTTGAAACCATATGCAGGGATTGAAGCAGCCATAACAAAGCTGAACCTCAAATGTAATCCCAAACACATCCAAGTCTTGAGTTACAAAAACCGTACAGACAACTCTGTCAAGAATCTGACAGTGTACATGAATGCACTTCACTATTTGGGAAGAGTTTGACTCTTTGATCATGCTTGAAGACAATCCAACAGAAGGCCTGGTTCCATCCATGAGTGAAAGACTGGTGACACTGGTGATTAAGTGGAAGAGCAGCAAAGCAGGTACCCAACTACTTGAAGAGAATGGAGCTCCAGTTCTTGACCTCAAGGGCAACCCTATTTACTGCGATGGGAAGTGGAAAAGTCCAAAGTGCATGCAATCTCTGATGACAACAGTAAATGAGTTGCATGTAGCTCATGGACACGCAGCAAATGACCACTACAAGGAGGCCTGCTCAGACTGCATGCACTTGTACTATACACGTGGCAATGCAAATGGGTGCCCATTTCATGCTGGAAGCCCAGTGCTGTTTCAATGGGGTCAGCCATCAACTTCAAATATGGTGGTTGTGGAGTGGGCAAATTCATCAAAGCCTGGCCAAGGTTATGAGGCAAATGGAGACAGTCCATTTTTGCCATGTGAGCTGATTGTGTTGAGAAAAAAGTACATCAGCAGCAACAGTGTGTTTGAGCACGCATTTTGGACAAAATGCTTGATTGGGTTTCTTGGGGTTGCGGGGAAGTGATTTTGGGGCATTGACAGTTGACAGCATAGTGTTGTCTCTTAGTGGTATCCATAAAGATGCAAATGGTTGTGTGACAGTGGACTTTCTGGCATTCAAAGTAAAGGTACCAGTGGAAACAACTTTGGAAATTCAACTTGCTAACATTTTTTATTTTTATGAAGGGGAAAATGGACAAGACTCCTGCAGTGCTCTTGCTATGGGCAAATCATAAGCAACCAGAGTTTTGTGGAGTTCGACACTTCCTTTTCCATGTGTGGGCAACAGGAATCAAGAGCGGTCCACTTTTCCCTTCCAAACAATCACTCGTGAAGGGAACAGAAGATGGAATCTACCAACCAATGTCTTACTAGTCATTCCAAAACAAGATCAAGACAGATGCGCAAGCTTTGTTTGACATTCCCAACTCTGAGTCTGACACTGAGGATCCACTACCAGAAACATCACCACACATTTTTAGAACCCATTCCTTTTGAAAGACATACTACCTGATTGGAGTCTGGGCTGGCGCATCAGATATTGATATTGCATTTGGAGCTTGTCATGTTCATCTGGAAACATCCATGATCTACAAGCAAGATGTTGCCACATTACTACACATGCAGCGGATAACACAGCGCAGTGAAGTAATCAAGATGGACTACAAACCAACTCGTATTCTGCAACCAGCACTTGCCAAGAAAATGGTCCATCATTAATTCACGTCTCTCTCCAAAGTGGCAGCATGGTTTTGCATCAAGACTTGCAAAATTGACAGGAAAGAACCTTTGTACTCTATTGCAAACAGTGTGGAAAAGCTTGAGCAGTTGGGCAAGGGACATCACAAGGAATGGACTTACTGGTGCGCCTGAGGAGGGCGGTGTGGAGGGTAGAACTGCCGAGGCCTGGGATGGCAGAGGCAGCGTTCAGGGCTCTTGTTTTGTTGTTGTTGTTTACATTTTCCATTTGGAGAAATTGTCAGATTTTTGTTGTTGAAATTTTTAAGTTCTTAGCAGTAAAGTCAGTTGATAGCAAAGGTTCAGCCGAGGTTCAAG
>QEAP01000267.1:0-36373 GCA_006535975.1 Chytriomyces confervae
CTCCCCCAATTCATCAACAACGCAACCCTCTGCGGCGACCAATCCGACATGTTTTCCCAATTCACGGCCCTCTTTTCCGTCGGCTCCGGAATCGCCAAGCTCAACAACGGGTTCCTTGCCAACGGAACCTACGTCATCCAGATTCAAGCGTTGAATGCAACCAAGCGTAGAGATACGTTGGATTCTGGCAGAGGAAACTGGAACTGGTTGTATAACGGAATTAACCCGCTTCCAACAACGCAAGCTCCACCACCCACTGAAGAACCATCAAGAACTGAAGAGCCACCTATTACTGAAGAGCCACCTGTTACTGAGGAGCCACCTATCACTGAGGCCCCACCCATCACTGAGGCGCCGCCAGTCGACCCTCCAAGACCTGACCCAACTCAAGCACCACCAGCACCCGTCAGTGTGGTTAGACCCACGAACGTTTACAAGGCGGGTGCAGTGAATGTTGCAGCTGGTGCTATGGCTGGTGTCTTGGCTGCTGCTGCTGCTGCTGCTGCTCTTGTCTTGTGATGAGCTTTTGTGTCTCTCTCCTTGTTTTCCCCCTCACTCTCTCTCTCTTCTCGTGTCTAGCAGTATGTCCTTGATAAAAGCTTTAGATGGATAGAAATCCGCTTTTTTTCGTGCCGCTTTGATAAAGTATAAAAATAAAATAAATTGAGGTTAAAAATTTGTCGTGACGTACCAACGGATCTGGTGCGTCGTTCCTTGCTGCAGCATACGCGTCCTTGCAAACCAGCAAGGCATAACGTTTACTTATCTTTATTATTTATTTATTTATTCTTTTTTTTTTTGATAGACACAGCCCAACATTTCAGCCCCCCATCCCTAATCCAAATAAAAAAAAACAATAAACTTCCAAGATAATGTGTCGGTATGTTTGTTTCTTTTTTTATGCTTGCCCCCAGATCAGCAAAAGCTTCGGTCCCCAAAATGTCCAATTTCCGAAATGCGCCGGAATCCATCCATTTCAGACACAACTTCTGCAGTCGCAATTTTGACAGCTGGGAACGCGTTTGTCAACACGTGGAGGCCATGTGCTGTTGCAACAAGTGACAAGAAGATGATGTTTTTCTGGAAAAATCGAAAAAACAAAAAACACGCATTTTTAGCCCGCCCAGACAGCTTGTTTTTTGTATTTTCATGTCATCCAAATGCGTACCTCTTTCACTCCATGATCCAAAACGACGCGAACAGCCATCATAGCAGCAGCGCCCGTTGACGTGGTGACATCTGTGATAATCACAACGCGGTCTTTAATGTCTTTGGGTAAATTCATGTGATGCAGTTCGATTTCGGCAACTTCTTTTGCAAGAAGAGAAGTAGGAGAGTCTTCACTGGATGGTTTCGGAGATGTAACGTCTCTTGTTTGGACAAGCATGATTGAACCGACGGGTAGGTGGTTCAAGACTTGCGTTAATCCGTTTAGCATGGAAGGGCCTTTTGTTCGAGTGACTTCAACTGCGCACATCTTTTTTCGAAATGTTTCAAATCAAGAAAATGAGACGTTTCTAGTATACACAGACATAATTATGTTTTTGTTTACCTTCTGGTGCAGCTTCAATACTCGATCGACATTCGCCTCTTGACTCATTTCATATTCGACCAAACCCCGCTCAACCACCAGCCGAGAAAGTCTATCGACATTGAATGCAAAGTCACTCTTATCAAGAGACTTGTCCTGCAACAACAAAAGCATGCTAGAAACTTCTGGATTCGCGTCCAAAAGCGCAACCGAGGCTGGCTTCTCTTTCGGATAGTTCATTTTAAGCAGCTGCGAACGAAGACTCAAATCACGCGCATCCATTTCGCGAATAATGTGTTGCGTAATAACGCTGATTGCGGCAACGTTATCGCTTCCGCGCGGGACAATAACGTCTGCGTGTTTCATTGTGGGATAAATGTAGTCGTCGAATGCGGGTTTCACGTATTTTTTGTACTGGGACAGGACGCCGTGAATGTCGCGACCCCGCTCGGCAATATCGCGGCGCACTTTTTTTTTTTTTTCGTTGTATGGTTTGCAAATTTCAGTGTTTTGGATTCAAATCAAAGAAATAAACTCAAGCGTTGCTTTACATCTGCGCGCAAGTCGCACGTCCGAGTCCGTGTCGACAAATAGCATCAGGTCCATCAGTGCCCGTACTTTTGGGTCGTGCAATGCAAAGATGCCTTCGAAAATGACAATGTTTGCGCCGTAGATGCTCGTTGATGTGTCCTTGAGACGCGAGTGGGTGTTGAAGTCGTACACGGGGACATCCACTTGCACGCTAGTAGTCCGCAATGTAGTTAGTTGTGTGTCTTGTAATTTTTGAGTGCGATCCCCAAATAAAACTCTCACCCGTCCTTCAGATTCTTTAACGTTTCCTCGAGAATATCAAAGTCAAACGAATCAGGATGGTCAAAGTTGTAGTTGTTTTGGTACGCTTGTTCAATCTGCTCCTTGGTCAGACTCTTGTAGAAACTGTCCATCTGCACGAGGACCACCTGTTGTTTTTGCCAGGGGTGAGCCACACTGGCAATCACGGCCCACAACAAAGCTAAGCTCAAGCACGCATTACCCACGGCACGCCAAGTTCCTTGATGATAATGTTGGCAACGGATGTCTTTCCTGAAGCGGAGCCACCTCCGATTCCAATAATGTACGGCTTGTGCGGAGTTCCATCGAGCGAGAACCTGGCATGCACGACGATGTTTAGATCAGCGCAACTGTGTTGCAGTAAGTGGAGTATGTGCGAAGCGTAACCACGGGAATCGGCCTCGTTTCAGTTTCTGGTCGCCATCTGTGATTCCGCCGCCACTGTCGCCCATTTCTGTTTTTATGGATTTATGGTTTCGTGACCCAGAGGAGATTTGACGAAAGATCCCAACAAAGACTTGTATCAAATACATCTGTCGCATTCATTGCTCAGACACGAGCACACAGTAGTTCCACCCCACCATTTGCTTGTTGTGTTGCTCTTGCAAACGCAGCCAGCCAGTGTTTACTGACCATGCTGAAACGCCTTTTACCGCACGGCTTTCCTTTGCCTCCAACTTGGTTTGTCTCAAATCACGCGTTCGAAGCACTCAATTTTGTATGAACATCAATAAACACAAACTTACGCTTTATTCAAACGCGAACAAAAACACAACAAACAAAGACAGTCTCAGCAGCCCACCATCTGCCCCGCGATTGCCCGCTGCTGCTCCTGAATTGCCGCTTGCGTTGGACCATCAGCGCCCGCAAGTTGGTTCTCAAGCGCATTGAGCTGTTCCCTGAACGCGCTACAGAGTGCACTCATCCCGCTCCATTCCGGGTTCCAGTTCCAAGCATTCGGGTTTTCATCCCAGCTGCCAGAGTTGGCTGCCGCGATCCTCCCAGTCCATGCGTTGTTGTTGTTGTACGCGTTCCACCACCACCCGTTGTTCCATGTGTTGGGGACTCCGTTCCACTGCCAGCCATTGGCGCCCCAAATCTTTCCGCTTTGAATATTGGCAATCTGTTGTTGAATTTGTGCCTGAATCGCGGGACTGAGACCTACCATTTGTGCTTGCAATGCTTGAATTTGCGCTTGCTGGGCAGCAGCGGCTGAGGAAACTCCGGTCTGGGCATTCACGATCGCAGCAATTTGTTTCTGGATCTGTTCTTGAACAGCAGGGGTAGCACCGACCTGTTGAGCTTGAAGAGCTTGAATCTGGGCCTGGTACGCCGTTGCGGCCGAGGAACCTCCAGCCTGCGCGTTCACAATCGCAACAATTTGTTTCTGAATCTGTTCTTGAACCACAGAGGCAGCACCGACCATCTGGGCCTGTAGAGCTTGAATCTGGGTCTGGTGCGCCGCAACAGCCGAGGAAGCTCCAGCTTGCGCGTTCAATGCAGCTCCAATCTGCTGCTGAATCTGGCCTTGAACCGGTGGAGCAGCGCCGACTTGTTGAGCCTGGAGAACTTGGATTTGTTCATTGGTTTGGCGTCGATCCACCGAGATGGGCGATTGGTGGGAAATGCTGACGGAAGCGAGCAAGCAGAGGAGAGTTGGGAAGATCATTTTGTGAGTTGGTTGTTTTTTGGTTTTTTGTGGTGTTGGAAGTATCAGAGGTTGCCGGTTAAGTAGTGATTTGGTGGGAACAATTATCTGGCTTCGAAAATGGCGGACCGTGTGAACAGGCATTCGGGGAGAAACTTGCACCAAAGCGCAGTTACCTTTATTGACTGCAGTTCTCATGGATTGACACCCTTCTGACTTTGTTGTGGTTTTCAACACTACAGGCAGCAAACAACTCTCTTGAAGGTTACTTGTGAAATAAAAGATATTGGTATGGGTAGGATAAACCATTTCCAGATGCGGGTCCAAGGGTAACAGCCAAACTTATGGCGACGTTCGTTGGTTGCAGGGGATTTATTTCTTTTTCTTTTCACAACCCCCCCAACAAACATGTCACCGCCAGACCGCAAAGAGAAGAAGACATTCCGACGCCCCAGACCCGCCAGCCTCACACAGCAACAGAACCAAGGGAGAAACTTTGGCGGACGAAACCGTGTTGCTGTTGAGTCGGATCTCGAACGTGGCCGGGCTGCTGCTGCTGCTGCGAAAGCCAAGCGGGAACGAAACATTGCTCTCATTAAAGCGAAAGAGGAGGCTGAGGCGAAAGCTGCTGGTGCGAAGGGAAAGAAGGGGGAGGAGGATGGAAGTGGTGATGAAGAGGATGCTTCGGAAGCTGTGGATGTTGCAAACAGTGATTTGGGTGACGAAGAGCCATCTGTGACAGTCACCACCAAAAAGCAAAAAGGCGGTCCCGGAAAGAAAGGGAAACAGTTTGCATCTACCGTGAGTGTGCAAATTCCTACTTGCATTGGCGGGCATTGTTAAGATGCTGATCGAGTAACGCCCCAGTTTCCTTGAACTTGAACAGACGGACATGCTTTCCATCATCAACTCGATCAACTCATCTGAAGAGTCCAAAATTGAAAAGAAGCTGGTGAAGAGGGTAACTAAGCAATGTTTTCATTTCTTGTTCTTGGCCGTTTTCGCTGACCCATGCCTTTTTACATCGCCGCACCTCATTCCACATAAATCAGCGCGCCGTGCACGCAATCCTGGACGAAAAGGAAAAGAAGGAGAAGGAAAAGGAAAAGATGAAAAAGAAGCTGCTGCAGGCCAAGAAGGCCGAGATTCTCGAAATGGAAAAGAAAAAGAAATCAGACAAGCGAAGCAGTAGCGGCGCAGATGTCGAAGCAGCAGCTTCAGAGCCGAAACGAAAGCGCGTTCAGTTTGAATAAAGAGAGGTGGCGTACCCCATTTGCTTTTTACCAGATTTCGTAAAAATGCGCAAACCCAAGGAAACATAATTGCAAAAATGGATGGCAAGAAGACAGCGCCGCTGCTTGTCCTCGTTGCTGTGATGCTCGCGACGGGCAGCATGAACACCATCCTAAACAAGTGGCAAGACATGCAATGCGTGCGCGACTGCGACGGACCAGGCAGGAAGCTGTTTGAGCAGCCCGTGTGGCAGGTGCCGTCCAGCCCCACCTTCACTGTATCGTCACCGATATAAGTTTACTCATCCCTTACGCTGTATGACTTGTTGCAGACGCTGACCATGTTTGTGGGTGAAACGGGCTGTCTCCTCGCATTCCTCCTCTTCAAAAACAAGCCAAGCGCCTCTCCCGAACTCGCTCCACTCATTGATGAAGCTGCCGTAAACGACGAAGACGATGATATTGAGGACACTGACGACGTGAAAATCGAACTCGAAGGTTGGAACCTGCTGCTGCTGTGGCTGCCAACGCTGTGCGACTTGCTCGCCACCAGTTTGATGAATGTTGGTCTCTTGTTTGTCTCTGCTTCTATATACCAAATGGTGAGTTTCTTTGCTTTCGAAGGGGGACTCGCGAGCAAGCGAGCGTGAGTTTTCATTAACCGGTGTCTTTTTTTGTTTTCTGTCCAACAGCTGCGTGGGTCAGTTGTCTTGTTCACGGGCACCTTTTCAACTCTGTTTCTTGGCCGGAAGCATCCTCCATACCGGTGGTTCGCACTTGTAACTGTGTTTGTTGGCGTGTCTCTTGTTGGCGCGTCCTCCATCTTTGAACACCCATCCGTGAGACATTTTGTGTCTGTCAATTCGTCCGAGCCCGCGACAAATTCGACTGCATTGCTGGGCGTGCTGTTGGTAGTTTTGGCGCAGTCTTTGACGGCAACGCAGTTTGTGGTTGAAGAAAAAGTGTTGTCAAAGTACAAGGTGGATGCACTCAAGGCGGTGGGACTGGAGGGATTCTTTGGACTGTTGACTGGACTCATTGTGCTTCCGCCGGTTTATTGGTTCTATGGACAGTATCAGGGGCCTGACAATTATTTCAACATTGTCGAAGGGTTTCGCGAAGTATGAATTTTAGTCTCTGGCTGTATGCTTTTGACGTGCTACTTTTCTAAAAAACTGACTTTTTTTTTTCTACAGGTGTTTTTTGTCCCCGTCATTTTCTACACTGGCATTGGCATTTGTTTCTCCATCTCCTTCTTCAACTGGTCCGGACTCAGCGTCACGCAAATGGTCAGCGCTACTTCACGAAGTACCATTGACACGTGCCGAACCGTCTTCATCTGGATCATTTCGTTGAGTCTCGGATGGGAAGGGTTCCGGTGGATGCAGGTGGCTGGGTTTGTTGTGTTGATTTATGGAACGTTTGTTTTCAATGATGTTGTTGCGTTGCCGGCTGTGCTTGGGTTGGGAAACGCGGAGACTGCGAGGGCGGATGAGGATGGCGATGATGAGATTTGAAAAGAGAGTGGGAGTGTTGTTGCTGTGATCTATGCGTTAAGGAAATATGACTGAATTGTTTTTGGTTGATGCCTTTCGATACTTTCTGAACGCCTCTTGTTGCCAGTGTGTGTAACACCAATATGGAAACAATTCTTTAAAATTTGCAAGTTTATGTAATGGCGACAATTTGTAAGCGAGAATTCTTTTTTAAAAAATGCTGATTTCTTGATGGGAACGAGCGTATAGATCGGCGCAGTTTACTGCTGCTGCTGTTGCTGTTGGAAGTGTTGTTGCGGCTGTCCGTACACAGACTCAAAAGTCCCAAACTGTTGCGGTGCTTGTTGCATATAAACTGGTGCAGGATACCCACCCGCGTACGCCTCATACTGTAATCCCGACGGTTGCTGCGGCGGGTACTGTGCATACTGTTGCGGGTACGTTGGGTACACCACTTGTTGCGCGTACATTTGTTGCTGCTGCTGTTGCTGCTGGATTGGAGGCGGCATGCGCCCGATACTTGCAACGCTGCTGTTATGGCTCATGAAACTGGTGCGAGACGAGCGGCGAGGGATTGTTTGGATAACGTCTTTTGAGGGAGGGCGGGATGAGTTTGGGGTAATGAGTCCGAGAGCGGAGGAAGAGTGGACTGGGAGGGCTGGTTTGTGGGTTGAAGCGCGGCGGAGGCGGCGGTTTCGGATGTTGGAGGATTCGCTGAGGAAGCATTTGCGGATGATGAATGTGATGACTGTTTTGAAGGGGAGGTTAGATTTCAAGTTTGTAAAGGGGGGTTCAAGAGGGGAGGGTCGTTTACCGATGACACCGAGGATGATTGCGAGAATGACACCGAATGTGATGAAGAGGGTGCTGGAGCTCTTGTCCTATTATCATGAACAAGGGTTTAGATTTCAGTGTAAGTATAAAGAAGATGTGTTCTGCTCACCTGTTGCGATCCAGCTTGCTGATCGCTTGTCGATGCAGAAGTGGATGTGCTTTCTACACTTGCAGAAGGTGCAGTCGAACCTGAGTTTTTGGTAACTGAAGGTTGGACAGCTGGAACTGAAGTTCGGACGTTTCCTTGCGTTGTTGTTTCGATGACGGGTGCTGCTGTTGTGGTTGCGACGGTTGCAGGTATTGACGTGGGTTCTTCAATGGCGGTGGGTTCAGGGGACGGTGCCTCTGTTCGTGATGTGACTTGTGCGACGGAGGATTCTCTGGCGGTAGTCGTGGCAGGGACACTGGCCCCGGAGGTAGTGGCGGATGCTACGGCTGAGCTTGCAGCGTTAATGCCGATTCTGGAGCTGATGTCGCTGATAATGCCTGACATTTGTGTTGGTGTGATGGATTTAGGTTTTTTGTTGTGAAAATGAAACAGACATGACGCGAAATGAGATTTCTTTTTGGTGAAAGGGGAACAAGTTAAAATGAGAGGAAGTGCAAAAAAGAAGAAGAAGGAAAAGAAGAAGAAGGAAAAGAAGAAGAAGGAAAATAGAAGAAGTAAAAGGCAAGAAGGAAAATAGAGCAAGACACTGTTCTTCAATATAAATCAGTCATCACGTGATCCAACTCCAAAATTGTTTTGAACATAAAAAGGACTTGCAACATTCTCCACTCGCACAAATGCTCCACCTGAAACACAAACACACAGCTGCTGCTGCTGCTGCTGTATCCGTCTGTCCATTGATCCATTGATCCGCTCCATCTTCCGAATCTTCCGAGGGCAGAAGATGTCAGACTTGGAGTGCTCTTCCTCAGCATCAGATTCTCATTGTGCATGTCTCTTTAATTTGTTCTAAAATCGGATCGAAGGCCCCATCCCTGCCAGGCCTGAAAGTTAAAAACTAATGTTCCTTGATTCCCTGTCCTCATCTTTTTTTTCTTTCTTTCTTTTTTGCAGGCGCGCTTAATTACGTTTTCCGGTTCTTACTGACTGTCTATGTTGCTGCTGTTCTTCCTGTTGACTTGCCCCGCTTTTCAGTTTGTCTAAATTCTGTCCCGACACCATCAAGCTGTCGATCCCTGAAGTTTCGGGCCGTTTAAAACTTCGTGGTGGCTGTGATTGAGTTGTAGGTCGGCCTGCAGAAACGCCCGTGGTTGGTCGCAAGTTGTAGCGAGTTTGCGTTCCTTGCGAGCTTGTTGGTTGAGCGAAACTGTTTCCCTGTGTGGCGGGTCGTGTCGTGTAAGCGTAGTTTTTCGAAGAGGATGGGGGTTGCGAGGATGCGTGGGCATGGGTGGATAATGGATCGGTAGTTGGGGTTGTGCTTCGCCAGTCGTCTGGGGTGTGACTCTGTTTTTCATTCTGTTTAGTGGTTTTTGCCAGATGAAGTATTTTTGAATTTTTACACTGCAACTTACCGTTTTCGATGATCCAATCTGCTTCCGGGGCTGTACAGGCACTGCGTAACCCGCATACATACCACCACCACCTTCTTGCAACTCAACCGGCTGGTACGAATCCATCTCGGTCATGTTTATGGCAGCCGCAGCCAACGTCACTGGACTCTCGCGTTCATACAACCCTCCAGGTCCTACTTGAATAAACCCTTCATTGTCTTCCATGGAGATGGACCCTAATTCCATTTCTAGCGCATTGTCATTGTCGAGAACCATAAAGTCGCCATGGGTTGCGTTGGTCTTTTGGTGATGCAGTTTCCCCATGGCGGCGGATAGTTGGTCAGCAGAGTTTCGGATGTTGCGGGAGACTGTGTTGGTTGCTGGGTAGCGCGTTGATGTTGGGAAGGTTGGTGGTCGGAGCATTGAGATGTTGGTTGGGAGGAGGCCGGCTGGATGCATTCGCCACAGTTTCGTTTGCATGCTGTGAAAAAAAAAAGAAGTGAGGGATCGATTATTTGGTTGCAAGTGTGTATAAGTGATATTGGTTTACGAACCCTGCAAGGTAGTTTTGTTGTGGACCCACAACGCTGCCAGGCCGCAGAACACGCAGCAGACCAATCACTTCCGAAGCGGAAAACTTGTAATGTTTCATCAAGTAGCAAGCAATCAAGGTTCCTGTCCGGCCGAGACCCGCTTTACAGTGTATTGCGATAACCCCTTTTTTGTTTTTATGAGCACAGTTTTTGGGATTAGGATTTGATAAAATGAAGAGCATGACGAGAGTTGGTGTACCAGGCTGACTTTCAACGAGATCCAAAAATCGCTTCAAAATGCCTTCAGGCGGAGTTGTGCCGTCTGGAAAGTAAAGTTCCACGTGTTGAAGCCCTGCATCCACAAACTTTTTCTTTTCGTAGGTTTTGTTGTTGAGGCGTACAACTGTTGTGGTACCGCGTTCTTTTAAAAGACTGATCAGGTCGTCCATTTTGTACGCTGGTTGGAGCAGGCGACGCGACGGGGTTGATGTTCTCCCACCAAACATGTACCTATTCACAACTCTCAGTCACCGGCCGGTTCTCACATCAATCAAAATAAAAATAAAAAACAAAACTCACGGCTGTCCCTGAAACTGCGACACAGGCGGATCATCTCTCGGACACGCCATAGCAATAAACTTGTCCGTAATCCAGTTCAAATCTCCGTGTTCCACCTTTTCGTAAAACTCATACTCGACGGCATCCAAATTTTCAATGTGGATCAGACCCAAATTCAATGCTTTGAAAACGCCCTTTAAGCAGTCCAGAATTGTAATGTGGTATGTTGCTGCGCCGTAACCTGCGTCTCTGTATGGGACAAAAGGCGGGTTTACTCCGACGAGTGGTTGGAAGGCTTCCTCGGGCGTTTGTTTTTGGACGAGCATCTGGGAGAGTGAATGTGGGTTAGAGGTTTTTTTTTAGGTTTTTGTGACGGTCGCATGCAGAGTTTGTTGGGGAGGGTACGGTGCTCACCATGTATGCACACATCAGAAACGCGGCATTTGCGCGCTTATCGCTCTCTGTCGATGAGAAAAGACAAATCTTTTTCGATTGAAGTTGTGGAGACTGGTGGGGTTGAAAAAAAGTCAAGGGTATCAGCCAATTTCGACCAGCTTTTTTTTTTTTTTTGTTCTTCTCACGTTGAACTTTTCCTTCATCAAGTCGCAGAAGCGGATGACATGCGCCAAACTGTTTGGTCCAAAGTCCGAGTAAAAACTGATGTAAATCAATGTTGCGTCGATGCTGAAAAAGTGCACGTTTGGCTGTTGCGTTGGAATGTGGGGTAGCCATGTAAAGTATAATCGGTCTGGATTTTGATGCGGGGGTAAAGGGGGAGGATGACGGGGGTTTCGTTGAGATTCGAGAAGTGCAGGTTATTTTACTGTTAAAAAAAATATGTTACCCTTGATGAACTCCTTTGCGTTTGCGAGCGCGTCGTAGGATGGTGGCGTGTGCGGCGCTGTTCTGAAGGTTGAGTACGGCATGTTTGGGTGCAACTTGAGAGGCAAATCAAAGCGAGAGAGTTCCAAGAGCTGGGTTTATGCGGATGTGGGCGTTGTCGGAAGTCGCGATGCAGGACTTGCTTGTTTAAAAACTGACAAACTTGATACAAAAATAACAATTCTTGCAAATCACTGATTGCGCTTTTTACCTTATTGCTTTATTGAGAATTAACATATACAAAGGAGCGGAGGGGGTTATTAAAAGTAAAGGAAAGATGTTACTCCTTTTTTGATGACCTGTCTTTTATTAAAGCTCGTTTTCGGGAAATTACACGTCCCAGCACAGATCACGTTGGAGCTGGATACTGGGATCTGATGCCCGTACCAGTTCTTTTGAGCATCATGGCCGTTGCTGCCTGAAATCGCGGCGAATCCGCTGAATTCTTTCAGTGGCCTTGTCAGTTGTTGTTTTCATGCTTATAATCCAAGCGTTTCCTGCGTGTGTAGTCAAAAGTAGCTGGGCGTTCGAAATCAATGTGTTGTGAGGGGCTTGTAACTGCGTTTCAGTGAGTTTGGGTGTCGTTGCTTTTGGTGGGTTCGCTATTCAAGTTCGCCGTGAAACATTCGCGTCCCTGGTTGCGCTCTTTTTCGCAATGAATTCAGAGCGAACTGACTTGCAACTTCCAACCCAGCTAACTGTAGATAACTCTCCTCACACCAAAAACTCTTGTCAGCAGCTGCTGCCTGTGACTGGCTGGTATATGATGAAGGGTGTCGGCGTTGAGATTTTCCAAAGGGCATTCCACGTATGCGCGTATGAATGCAATTTGATCCTGGTCGTATCCATATATCTTGTTGATGTTGTAGTGTTGTTTTGAAACCAAATCCACCTTTATCAAACTCCATCAAAAAATCTGTCGTTGAAACATGATTGCTGACGAGGAAGAAACACAGCTGTACGGCCTGGACAAGGAGGTGTGTCCGATACTCTGCATCCGCACTCGTCAAACTCACACTCACATACATCCCAACGCATGCATCAACTCATCCAGCTTGCCGAGAAGCTCGCCGCCAAGTACGATCCCAAGCGGGAAGCGGAGGCGCGGCAGTACATTGAAGAACTCGCAGAAACGCCCTTCCCGTCTGACTCGTTCCATGAATCCCTGAAGGACGGCGTGATTCTGTGTAAAGCCGTAAACAAGATTTTGAGGGACATTGGCGAGACGGATCAGATCAAAGTGGTTGTTTCGAAGATGCCGTTTAAGCAGGTGTGTATTTATTTCTCTTCTGCACAGCGTAATGATTGCTTGATGGGTGCTCTCGCTGACCACAGCTTTTTTTTCGAAAGATGGAAAACGTTGGAAACTTTCTCGCTCAGATGGAAAGAATCGGAGTGCCTGCCCATGAACGATTCCTGACTGTGGATCTGTATGAGGCCAAGGATTTGAACCAGGTTTGATTTTCGTGTTTCACGCTTGTTTCAACTTTACCCCCCACATCTGAAAACAATTATTCTTTGACAGGTTGTCAACTCGATTTTCTCACTTTCAAGGCATGCTGCGCAACGAGGCTTCCGTGGCCCAGTGTTGGGACCCAAGTTGTCGGAAAAGAATGAACGTACATTTACCGATGAGCAGTTGCGCCAGGCTGCTGCCATGCCGTCGAAACTCATGTCCTTCTCATCCAATGTATCTTCTGGCTTGTCATTTAGTGGGAGACGCGAGATTGGAGGGAAATATATGGATAAGCCTGTATCGCAGGAAGATGCAGTCGAGCCACCAAAGTCTGTGGCTGCTCCAGCTTTTCAACGGCCTGTTGAATCTGTTTCTCAAGGAATGGGAAACATGTCCGTTTCTTCTTCTCCTTCTCAAAATCACTCTGCTCCGAGCATGGCTTCTTCGTTGTCGTATGTGTCCAGGCCGCCGACGCAACAACCTACCCAAGTGGCACCATCGCGTTCTGAATACTCTGCTCCAGCTTACTCATCCCCACCTGTGCAAACTGCGCCAGCATCCCCTCCACAGCAACCACAACAAATGCGTTCAAGGCCTCCAACTCAGCCGCAACAATCACAGCAGCCACAGCAGCCACAACAACAGCAACAAGCTCAATCTTTTCAAAATGAAATGAGGACGCAGCCTGATGCAGTTTCACACGCGGCGCAACCCACATCGAGATCCCACGCACCTCGACAAAACAGCAACCCATCCATCCCCACAACCGCTGCAACAACATCATCGCAATCTAAAGAAAGACCAACGCTCTCCATCACCCAATTCAAAACCTATGCGGAATATAAAGCGGCAAAAGCGGCGCTTGAATTGGAGTATGGTCCTGCATTGACGACATCTGCTTCTTCTGCTGCAACTGCACGCGATGCGCGATCTCGGGAACGGCCGCCACGTTCTGCGAGCTCTTCATCGCGATCGCAGTCACGCGCGAGAGGTGGGAGGGTGGAAAATGTTTGAGAGCAGCAGGGTCAACCTGTAAGGGGGGATAATGAGGATGAAGTGGCTGTGCATGATTATCAAGGTGCGGGAATATTTTGGGTTTTGTTTTGAATTATGGCAATTGGGTGTAGAGGACTGTTTTGAATTGTTTGATAATTAAACGCGACCTGGCGCTCCCCCAATCTGATTAGTTTGACGGAATGACGGATTTTTCAACGAACTTTCCAACGCAAAAAGCAATGATGAATGAAGATACATCTGGGTGAGAATAGGGTCTTTTATTGATGCGAACGCAACCCAGATTTCACCATTAACCACAAAAGCATTGCTACACCACCAGAATGAACATACATAAATCAAAAGCAATTGCGCGAATTATTCAAAGGTCAGTCCAGCAATGATCACCATTGAGAGCATATGAGAACTGTAACCCAGCCTCCTCGTCGCAGTGTATCGGTGCGATTCCAAACCGGCTATATGGATGGTGACAGGAAATGTGATTGAACCCGCTTTTTCCAGACGAAAATTCAGCAAGATCATCTCACGGGGTTGCCTGCCAGAAGCACTCCACCAGCTGAGGGTAGGCCTCATGTTGCACGTAGTCGTAGCCGCATTCAGTCTTCACTGCGATCCCGAATTCAGTCAAGCCTATTTTCATCCATATGCCGTGTCTCGTGGATGTTGATGTGGGAGCTTCTTTCGGTGAGGATTGAAACACCTTGGTTTTCAAATAACTCGTGTAGAATTCGGTGCAGCTCTGCACGCAACGGTGCCTCGGCTAGTCCTTTTGAACATATCACAAGTGGATGGAGAATTTGCGTGGATTTGATATGAGCCAACGCCTTCAGTAGGACTTGACCAATGTAACCCGGGGTGGCAGCACTATTGATTTTGGCAGCGTCAACGCCCTCGACGCATGAATACATTTTCTGGAGCAAGATGAGCGCAGATGGAAACGTTGTGTTGAGCATGTTTAGGCCGTTCATGGAAGGCTTTGGTTGAAAGTGGGTGTGTGCGTGTGGCTGCATTCGATCGAACACGGCCACGGCTTCTTGCTGTGTCCGTTTGGCAGACTCTGAAGACAGGCGACGGACTGACAGCAATGAGGGCAGGGCAGTTGATCGCAGCAAGGAAGGCAGTTCCAGTTCGTGAGTGTGTTTGTTTGTTGTTCGGTTACTGCAAATCTGAATATTTATGGTTTTATGTAACCAGAAATGGGTTGCCCGACATGTTTTTTGAACCACGCCTTGTTCATGAACAATTTTTAGCAATTTTGATTGAGTGCACTCAATCTCAAGTCGCCAAGCTTTGACGATGCAGATCCACCGCGTACAAACAAACAACGAAACGCGTCTCTAAACATCAATTGAATGTCCTCCATCAAAGCGCGAAATCGTACCCGTGACCAACCATTTATTCTGGTTCAAAAACGCGTGCAAGCTGCCCCAGCTGACCATTTTGCGAACATGTCACAAGCTGATCGAGAATCACCACACGCGTGGCGAAAGCCACTGCTATCAACAAGGCTTGAACAATGCAGCGCAGGGCGGCACTGTCAATAGTTACTGTGTCCTAAACAATGCAATTTGGGCCATTTGTCGCAAATTACTTGATCAGCGCGGACTAATGTGTGCAGCATGTTGTCGAGCTTCTTCGATGATTGGATGCGAGCGAGCATTTCCAAAACTGCTGGAGTTTTTTCTGCCGTCATTGGACTTGCCTGGTGTGCAAATTGGCCGGATATTTTAAGGGGTTGAACGTACCACCAAAAATGAACAGGCAAGAACAACAACCTCCACAACAAGAAAGTCAGCTGCAGAAACACGAGCACCAGCGAAAGCCACAAACACATCGGGAATCATCTCCTTATCTTCAACCGCGCATAAATCTACAACAGCAGCAAGCACGCCCACAACAAGCACAAGTGCAAACGCCGTCGAAAGTGCAACCACAGCAACCGCTTCAACCGCAAATGCATCGCCAGAACCCGCAACAACAGCAACAACAGCAGCAACAGCAGCAACAACAGCAGCAAGAACATCCGGCAGGCCAACAACAACCTCAACTGTCAGTGCAATCTTTAAAATCGCAACAGACGGCACTATGCTTGAAGATGCGGTCCTGCAAAGACAAAATTGCCGAAGCAACCGACTCCGAATTCCGGGACTTCCTGGAATCAAAGTTGAAATCTCTTCAGGACGACCATGATCAGATCACGAAGCGGCTGGAAGAGTTGACCCTACTGCCTCGCCGCCCCCTTGTTCTGAATTGGAAGCAATCGTCGGTGCTCTTCAAGCACAACATACGGCCGAAATGTCGGCAATGAAATCAGAGTTGGAATCCAACTTCGCGACTGTCACGGCTGCCCTGAAAGCTCAACACGTGGACGACATAAACGCATTGAGAGCCGAAATGATCACCCACAAATTCAAGCTTGCCTCAATATCTGTGACGAGATCAGAGTTTGACTCGTTGAAATCAATGTTGAAGAGTAAACTGGTGGAGATGGCAGAGAGTATTCCACTTAAGGTGCCATTTGTGCCAACAGGAAACGACAAATCGAAAGAGTGAGTACAATGGTGTGATTTAGTTGGAAGAGCCGGATGATTTAACCAAGTTTTACTTGTTTACACATTGCAGGGCCGACTCTTGCTCTGATGACGAAAGTGACGCCGGCAATGAAGCTTCGATATCTTTGCCATCAGGAAATGCCCCCTTGATATGGAAGGACGTTCTGAGAGATTGGTGCCCTCATTCCTGCATTAAACCATGTCTTGAGGAAACTACGCAAAATCGGCCAGTCTTGGATATCTTGCGCCGTTTCACGGATGATTACTTTGTAAAGCGCGGAATCAAATCATCAACACCCGGAAGGAAAATCCCAAAGCATCTCCAAAAAGATTACGTTGCGTTTATCCAGTCGAAGTGCGAAAAATTCAACAGCAACAAAGTCAGTCGTGAAGTAATGCATGCGATAAAGTCAGCCTTTACTCCCAAGGGAAATAACCGGAGCAGTGGTTGCGCAAGTAAGAAGCGTGTGCGTGAAAGTGAGGGGTGCAGCGCTCACTCAAAGTTGAGACGGGAGGAGTGCGAGTGTGTCTTTGACAGTCAAGGCAGTGAAGACGACGAGTGAGGCTCCATCAATAAAATATTGACTTGAAAAAATATATGGTCATGTTTGACTACTTCTTGCATGCGTGTGTGAACAAATCAATATCAAAAATAATAATAATAATATATATCTGATTCAGTAAAGATCGCGGTCGCGTGTGCAGTCTGGCTTCAACCATACGCATTCATACCCAAAACCAAATATTTACTTTCTGCCGTTCGAACGCCCTGGCTTGTGATGACGCGTGTAGAAGTTGATGCAGCTCTGCACAAATAGGAGTCACGGCGAATCCTTTCGCACATTTCACAGGATCGAGATTTGCTCGCAGCTTCATACAATCAGCCTACAATTGACGAGGTCTAGTAGCTTGCATGAATGAATCAAATTCGTCGATAAGGAACAGCGGAGGACTTGGATCATCGTTATGCAGCGAGATTAAAGCCATTTGCAAAAGTCCACACTTGTTACGGCCCTGGGAAACATATTGGCTTTGTGTCTGTCCGCAGATACGAAAGGCGAGAAAGTGGCATGTCCCAAACAGAAAATACGGAGACGAATTCCATCAGCACCCAAAATTTGCGGAAATGCTTTGATTTGAGATAACAGAATTTCCGAAAGTCAAGGATTTATCAAGTGCCAGAAATGAGCTGGAAGGTGCTGCCTTTCGGAGCTGCTTTCGACGTGTACCAGGGTAGCAGTCGGCGACCTTTTAGTCTGGAGGACCCGCGTGACGAAAGTAAAGCAGATAGTCAGCTTGCCTTATAAACTGTCATCGTATTGGGGGTCTTTTCCCGTTTGATCGGAGTGCAGCTGTTGCTTGGACTTGTGCGACCGACCAAGAGGTATCAACGGCCTGAGATTCGCAGATTGACGCATTACTGCACGCCCATTCGGCAACGCAAAGAATCTTTAAAGCACTCATGCAAACTCGAGAATCGACATTGTCCCATTCGGAAAGAGTTTCAAAATGCGATCGATTATCTTCACGTCGCGCTTTAAAACCACTTCATCAAACTGTGTACCGAAACTGTGCAGCGCCCATACACGCCGTCCTGCATTTCCGCTCATGCCGGCCGTTTGTTTGGAATTATTCACGTAAAGTAGCGCAAGCTTTGCAAGGTAGTCCGTGTCCACTTTTTAAGTTATCCCGATGGACCTTGTCTGCGTCCCGAGATTTTGACAAGAGTACTTGAAAGTCGTCCTTCACAACAATGCCTGTTGTTTAAGCAAGCAACATTTGCGAGGGTGGAGTTACGACTGGATTTCGAGAGATCCATGGCATTCCCGGGAGAGAAGTTTCGTGAACGTAAAACTGCTATGAGGGTGACCAAGAAATTGTTGCTGATGACATGCTGAAATCGCCGAGATGAGTTAATCTGCTGCAGCCCCTCTCGAAGCGCCAAAACGGGAACTCTGTAAATCCACAGGTCATTGAACAAACACGGCGCCTGATGCATGATGGAATTCAATTCAAGACTGCAGTACGACGGATCCAAATGTCCCATAAAATTGTTCGAGGACAGCAGTCGCGGCTCCAGCAACCACTTCAAAGACGCTTTCAATATAGATGCCAGATGATCGCGTTCCGTGGGTTTGAAAACGAGCACCTCCCCTTTTGGCTCGGCAGCAGTCAAGTCGGCCACTTGCTGAGAGGGTTTCTTTGATAATTTATCAAGCAAGCCTCGATTATCAATGAAGAAGCGGAATCCAAAACACGAGTTCATGTTGACTATGGGATTTTTGCGCGCATTTTTAAAGTACAGAGAAATGAATATCTATTGCAAAATCCGTTTGAGGGGACCGATATTTTCTTCAAGAACAAAAACCTCACCTGAATCAGCAATGGCGATTTGGGATGCAAACCATTAGAATCCAAAATCAACGCTGCGACGCGATAAATACTAAACAACTCAATCGGTTTCCCAAATCCCTTTGACATTTCAGAAACAAGTGTCTGCGAATCTTTCGAAAGAGCATCTCCATCCACAAGTCAGCTTCAACTTCACTCTCGGCCACAGGCGCAAGCACTGCATACCGCACAAACTCAGTTTCTGATGGTATCTGAAGTAGACTCCTTCGTATTGTGGATGGAATTGTTGCATAATACCAGCTGCCTGCGCTGCTGCCTACAACCAGCGTCGGATACTCGCTCGATACAATGTGAACAAGATGAACCCCATCTTCGCAACGCGCCGTCAACTTTTGATGTATGTTTTGAAAGTCCAAACACGTTGCGAGATTGATTTGATCGACGGCAGCAAACGTGAGAGTCGAGTGGACGAGGATTGAAACGTTGAAAATGAGCATTCAAAATTGAGAACATTCTCAAAGAAACTATCGCGTGCGAGAACGTATTTGGCGCTTCTTCGAAAATCATCCACGATGGTCGCGTATTGGTTTTAGAGTTCTGCGTTCACGTTTACATGTTTGATGTGTGTTCGATGTGTTTGATCAGTTTCATCTGAAAGGAGGTTGATAGAGGGACTCTGTGTTGTACCCAAAACTGGCGACACCGCGGGATGCAAAATGCTCTGTAAGATTATAGAAGTGGTCAGCCCATTTATCCTCCTCATGAAACAAATTGGTTTTGTTTATGGACTTACCTGCGAGGTCGGAGCTCACATCCGTTGTCCAAGGATTGCTGATGAAACCGACGGCGGGCACCTTTCGAGTGGACCTGTCCGTGACACCGTGGGGAAGGACAATGCGGCCTTCAAGTTTGGCGTACTGCTTGAGCGCAGATGGGAACGTTGTGTTGAGCATGGTTAGGCCGTTCATGGAAGGCTCTGGTTGAAAGTGGGTGTGTGCGTGGCCGCATTCGATCGGACATGGCGACGGCTTCTTGCTGGGTCCGTTTGGCAGACTCTGAAGACAGGCGACGGACTGACAGCAATGGGGGCAGGGCTGTTGATCGCAGCAAGGAAGGCAGTTCCAGTTCGTGATTGTGTTTGTTTGTTGTTCGGTTACTGCAAGGGGGGTTTATAAAGGCAAATCGAAAAAGAAATTGAAACAATATTGAGTAAATAATTAGTTACTTTTCAGTTATCTCAGCAAGAAATCACGAATAATTGGGCTCGGGAATACGCAAGCAAGTTTGCTGCTTTCGAAGAAGGCCGGGCTATTCCAGTAGTTCGGAGAAATGCCGCGATTTGGTCGCGGTCGCAAATTACTTGATTATCGCGGATTAACGTGCGCAGCGAGTTGTCGACAAGATTTCTCGACGATTGAATAAGTGAGTTTGGTAATAACGGCCGTGTGCAGCTTCGAGTTTCTCTCGTCATATGAGTGGGAGGCGTCAAGCGTGTGCTCGCGATGGCCTGTTGGATGGGCTGTTCCGATGTTGGGGAATATGCTTCATGAAGCAAAGTGGCTGTGTCATTGACCGTGAGGGTGTTTGGCGGTGCTTGGACGTCCTTGCTGTGGATTGCGATTTGGTTTGTTTTCCAGAAGATTTAGTTTCGAAAATTGTGATGCGTAAAATGCGGAAATAAATACCATCAACGCCTCCTCGCAACCCCAAATTTGCGTTTGAGAAAGTCGGCGTTTTATCGAGTACCAGAAACTGACTAGTCTTGGGCCCGCTTTCCGGGTGTGTTTACCATAATCCTGCGCCTGGATCTGGACGGATGCGTTAAGCTCAGCAGATGGGCGAATGGATGGATGGGCAAGTTAGCAGATGGACTAAGCTCCGCTCTTCCAACATTGGGACTCTCCTCGCACAGCTCCTTTTTAACCCAACGTGAACGCTTTTTTAACTTTGAAAAAATTACCCTTGAAGGAAAATGCAACAACCAAAACCACCCGCGCCACCACCGCAACAACTGCAGCCACCACAACAAGAACAAAAACAGCTGTATTCTCGGACGCGTGTTAATTCGCAACCGCATCAGCAGCAGCAACCACACCAGCAGCTACCGCATCAGCAGCAACCACATCAGCAGCAACCACATCAGCAGCAACCACATCAGCAGCAACCGCATCAGCACCCAAAGCAGCCACAACAAGCACAACCCCAACCACCTCTGCATCAGGCGGTACTTCTTGAATTTCAAAAGCAACAACAGCATCAGCAGAAACTACAACAGCAGCAGCAGCAGCAGCAGCAGCACCAAGAACATGTAGCGCGGCTGCAACAACCTCAACAGTTTCAATCTTTGCAATCAAAACTGAGGGAACTATGCATCAAGATCCAGACCTATAAAGAAAAACTATCTGTGGAAGTGGAGCCGTCCATCCGCGACTTCTTGGAACAGGGTTTAAATGCACTTTGCATGGATCAACATCGGATCACAATGAAACTAGCAGAGTTGAGCACACCATCTGTCACTCCCTCACCAACTTTTTCTTCCAATTTGGAAGCAATGATGGCTGCTCTTCAATCACAACACATGAACGAAATGTCAGCCTTGAAATCAGAGTACAAATCCGACCTTGCATCTGTTGTGGCTGCTGTGGAACTTAAACAATCGAAAATCATATCTGCCTTGCAATCGGGGGTTGTTGCCATCAAATCGAAACATGCGAGTGATGTGGCTGCCATGAAAGCTGAACACGCGAATGACATGTCGACTCTGAAATCGGAATTGTTGGCCATCAAAGCTGAGCTTGTGAGTGCTGCAGCAGACCGGGAAACTCGTTGCGTGGATGGCATGTCTGCTTTGAGGGCCGAGTTTGCTGCCCTCAAACTCGAACGTGCAAATCCTGATGCGACTCAACAGATGGACCAGATATCTGCCTTGAGGGCAGACTTGACTGCACTCGAAACCAACGTGCCTGCAATGAGATCGGAGATTGACTCTTTCAAATCAATTTGGTCTGCAATACGGGAGGCGATAACAGTCATGCCAAATGCTACGGGTCCTGTTGAAAAAAAAGAGTAAGTGCAATAGGATTGATTTGATTGGAAGAGCTGGATGGATGATCTAACTTATTTTTGCTTGATTTATACACTTCAGAACCGACCATTCCTCGGACGATGGCAGTGACGGAGGTAGTACATATCTCCCATCCGTTGAAGGTTCAACCACTCGGTTGAAAGCAAATGCGAGCACACGATGGAAAGGTATTTTGAAAAACGCACACCCACATTCGTGCATCCACCGAAATCTTGTGGAAAGCAAGCCCGCTTTGTTCATATTGCGTGCGATAGCTGATAGTTTCATTGCGAAACATGGAATATCATCGGGTAGAATAAGAGCAATTCCTGCTCATCTGCACGAAGAGTTCGTGATTCACTTTGAGCGCGCAGTTAAATCATTCCAACACGAAAACTCGGATCTCCAAGCCGACATAAATTCAAGTTTCGATCTTGACCCACACAAAGTTGCTGAGTCTGCTGCAGATGGTCACAGCGGAAGTAGCAGGAACTGTCAGTTGAAACGCAGACGAGATACTATGGAGGATACAGATCTGCGTACGGGCGTATTTGAGCGTGAAGACACTGTAGATGATGATTGAGTGGGGGTTCTTGCTCAAAGCAGATTTGCAAACTGTATGAGTATCAAAAAGCAATAAATCTGGTCCGGTAATGACCAAAGCCGCATGTGCAGTCTGCCTTCAGTGCGAGTTCGAACTGTTTACCAAGTATTTATTCAATCACCTGCTGTTTTTTTTGAAATGACGCGTTTCGAAATCTCGAATGCTTTGGACTTGTGGAGAAATGCCCTTCCTCCGCTGCATACCCAAATCCAGAGAGTAGCATCGTGCCTCGCAGAGATGGAGGACTGGCGGAATCAGTTGCAGATACTGGACATATCAAGACAATGGACATTGCAGGCAGGTCTTCCGCATCACGCGTTTCATATGAAGGTCGGTCCAATGCTGCAGCAATCCTTCCAGCAATCAAAAACGCCCTTGTCATGGTCGTATAGAATAATGCGGGGTTTATCGAGTATCAGAGATGAACTGCCTGTCGGACTGGCCCTCCTGGGTGGTTTTAACCTCATCCCGCGTCTGGATCTGGATGGTAAGCTTTACAGATTGACTAAACTCCTCTTGTCCGTCGCTGAGCCCCACCTTGCACACTTGGCTGGGTATGGCAACGGGGCTTCTTTTCCAACCCATTTCATTTAACTTTTCGATAACTTTCACATTATATCGCAGTTCTACCAAATGCGATGCAGCCTCTTTCAACGCAGCAATGCGACTCACGCTCGTTGCCTCCGCCATATTCTCCAACTCCCGAGCCTGCGCACCGGTCATGTCAATGATTTTGGTCTTTCTTCCTGTCGCTGCAGCTGGAGCCAGAGTATCTTGCTGCTCCTTTAATAACTCATCCGCAGTTTTGTGGGATACTTTTTTCTTGTTTCCGCGCTTCCATTGGTCGACAGAGACTTTCGCGACTTTATTTTTTTGAAGGGGCAGCTTCGTTTTCGTCATTGTCCGAGTCGCCAGTTTCGCCACGTTCAGCGCGTTTCATTGCTTGTTCGAGTTTGACTGTATTTGTGCGTTCGTCAAAGCCTTTGTGACCGATACCCATTTTCTGTTGCACCAAAGAGTCAGAATC
This sequence comes from Chytriomyces confervae, assembly GCA_006535975.1. NCBI lineage: Eukaryota > Fungi > Chytridiomycota > Chytridiomycetes > Chytridiales > Chytriomycetaceae > Chytriomyces > Chytriomyces confervae. The sequence goes on from QEAP01000267.1 coordinate 23,115, forward strand.
ATTGGTGCGATCCATAGAAAAGACTGATAGCTCACCTGAGGTCGCAATTTGACATCGATTGGATTCACAATACCCACTCCATCCTTCCCAAGACCAGACCCAGGTTTATATCCCATTTTAAGCAGAAACGACAGACCCTTTCCATCTTTATCAAACTTCATAAACTCTTTATCAGGCTTTGGATTCAAGAGCGTGGCATTTGCAGCTTTTTGACGTGCGTCGAGAACAATCGGCGCTTTTTTCGTTACAACTGGGGTAGGTTCCTTTCGCTGCAATTTCGAAGCAAATTTCGAGGGTTCCTGGGTATTCTGTGCTTGAGTTGAGCTTGATGCTCCAAGGCCAGCTCGAGCATTCGGTTGCTTTGGACCAAAATCTGCAAACCCAAGCCCAGCACCCATCTTTTGCCCATCTCCGAACCCCATACGCGGCCTCTCTGACTCCATTTCTTCATCCTCCTCAACATTTGAATCTCTTGGCTGTCTCATATCAACATCTCCCGCTGATGCGTCAGAGTCCCCATCCTCAGACCCGTCATCCGGCTGCATATCCACATCCGAATCCGCTTCGGACGGGCCGTCATCTCTTCGACCATCAGCAATATCGTCCGCAAAGATTCCCAAGGCCGCGTCTTCTTTCGTAAATCGGCCGCCCTCGCCTCCATCCGGGATCTAAATCCAGAACCAAAAACGTCAGCCGTGTATGAATTCGAACAGTGATTGAACTGTTGCTTTTTTTTCACTCAGCAGAACTCAGCGCAACTCACTTTGAAACAGCCGCGCCTCATCACGCTCGTCCGCATCCATTCCGTTCATATCGAATTCGTCCTTGTCGCTTCCGCTACCGCCGCTGTCGGATGAGTCGTAGTCAGGCCCTCCTCGGCTCATTGAGTACTTTGAGCCCCTATTTCCAAGACAGATAATTTCTGCAAGGGCACCGCCAACTTTTACATTCGGCCTGGCTTTTAAATTTGAACCCGTCTCTGCTTTAGAAGTACCCTCTCTTTCACGCTTCCTTCCACGCGGCCCCCTTTTTACGCGACTTGTTTATAATACGCATCCATTGTTCGGGCCAAGCGTGATATTCCAACGACGAAATACAAGCGAATGGCACAAACAGCCCAACGAAATTTAATTAGCATATCATCATCCACAACATTCTCAGTACAGAATCTATAAATGGAAACGAGATGGGGAAAATGTGAATAACGCGTGCAGAAATTCGATATATCTCTGCATAGATACATACCTTGGCCAACGCGTTTCGAACATGCCATCAGCGGATCGAGAATTGGCGCAGGCTTGATGTAAGCCCCAACAAGACTTGAATAAGATAGCGCGGGGTAGTGGCGCAGTTGATATTGAAAGTTTCGACAACACTGTTGATGGATGGTTACAATTTCTGCTGCGAGAAATCTCGAATAGATCGGACTTTTGATAAATAATGATCGCGTTTTTATGACGGTTTTGCACCATTGAAGAATGCGTCATAGAAAATTATCGAACTGAAGAGGCTTTCAAGAATGGGTCATATCTGACATTGGAAAGACAGACACGATGGGCATCTGCCCGATGCTACTTGCGGTCCCCTGCGTTGCCATTGGCTACGTATGTCGCCATCGATGCATTGACAATGCACAGAAAGTCTGGAGAAAGTGGCTTTTTTGCATGCGCCTTGGTTGCAAGGATTGAAGTAAAGATGGAATTCTCGCGCAGCAAAAACAACAAGTTCGAAAGCACATTTGTTTGAATAGATGCCGCATTCGGCAGCAGCTCGCGTGCGTGCTCCGGATTTGTGTGTCTCGCGCTATCTGTGAACCAGTCCGCTTCCCCGCTCACAACCAACACATTTGATTTGATGCCCTCCAAATCTTTCAGAAAGTCAATGGCCTTGTCCCCGGGTTGATAAACCCGGAACAAGTTTCCATGCCTTGGATCGTTTTGGTGATTTTTGGATCAGTTTCCATCTCGGCCCTGTGCACAGGAACAAAGTGTAATATCCACCGCATGATGAAATGGCTGAGAGGGCTCGTCTGCGCCACAGATATCCTTCCTCCGCCGTGTATCCAAATCCAGAGAATAGCATTGTGCCCCGCAGAGTTGGAAACTGGCGGAATCAGGCGGAGACAATTGAGCTGTCGAGACGATCGACTTTGCAGGCGGGTCTTCCACGTCGCGGGTTTCAAAGTACGAAGGTCGGTCCAATGCTGGAGCGATCCTTCCCGCACAGAACAATGCTATCGGCATCAATGAGGTCGTGGAAGCTGCCGGTCGAATTGCGCCAGCTGCATCGGCAACAAGTCGATCAATCGTGAGAGGAGGTTGATAGAGGGACTCTGCGTTGTACCCAAAACTGGCGACACCTCAGGATGCAAAATGCTCTGTACGATTATAGAAGTGGGTCAGCCCATTTGTCCTCCTCATGAAACAAATTGGTTTTGTTTATGGACTTACCCGCGAGGTCGGAGCTCACATCCATTGTCCACGGATTGCTGATGAAAACGAAGGCGGACACCTTTCGAGTGGACCTGTCCGTGACACCGTGGGGAAGACAATGCGGCCGTGAAGTTTGGCGTACTACTTGAGTGCAGATGGGAACATTGTGTTGAGCATGGTCAGGCCGTTCATGGAAGGCTTTGGTTGAAAGTGGGTGTGTGCGTGGTCGACACGGCCACGGCTTCTTGCTGTGTCCGTTTGGCAGACTCTGAAGACAGGCGACGGACTGACAGCAATGAGGGCAGGGCTGTTGATCGCAGCAAGGAAGGCAGTTCCAATTCGTGAGTGTGTTCGTTTGTTGTTCGGTCACTCTAAATATGGTTTTATGTCACCAAGATCCACAACAAGAAAGTCAGCAGCAGAAGCACGAGCACCAACGGAAGCCACAAACACATCGGAAATCATCTCCTTATCTTCAACCGCGCATAAATCTACAACAGCAGCAAGCACGCGCACAACAAGCACAAGTGCAAACGCCGTCGAAAGCGCAACCACAGCAACCGCTTCAACCGCAGCAGCTGGAAGAGTTGACCAGACCATCCGTTACTGCCTCGCCGCCCCCTTGTTCTGAATGGGAAGCAATCGTCGCTGCTCTTCAAGCACAACATACAGCCGAAATGTCGGCAATGAAAATATATGGTCCGCCACTTCATGCGTGCGTGCATGAACAAATCTGTAAAATATATATATATCTGACTCAGTAAAGATTGCGGTCGCGCGTGCAATCTGGCTTCAACTAAGCGCATTCGTACCCAAAACGAAACATTTAGTTTCTGCCGTTCGAACGCCCTGGTTTGTAATGACGCACGTAGAAGTCGACGCAGCTCTGCACAAATAGGAGTCATGGCGAATCCTTTCGCACATTTCACAGATGGGTCGAGAATTGCTCCCAGCTTCATACAATCAGCCTACAATTGATGAGTTCTAGCAGCTTGCATCAATAAATCAAATTCGTTGATAGGGTGTCCGAAACAGACAATACGGCAACAAATTCCATCAGCACGATAACAGAAGTTCCGAAAGTCAAGGATTTATCAAGTACCAGAAATGAGCTGGAAGGTGGTACCTCTCGGAGCTGCTTGCGAGATGTACCAGGGTAGCAGTTGGCGACCTTTTAGCAGCGCTCTCAAACGGGTACCATTTTGCTGCTGAATAAACGTGTGAAATAAACGCAGCGTGCATTCAGAATATCGCAAACGTCTTCCCCATATCTGCCACATATCAACAGATCAGAAACTGGTGCCACGGCGCGTTCAGATTTTAACTTATGGTTGATAAAATTATCCTTGAAAATAATTGGCTACAACGAAAACCACCAGCGCCACCACCCAAACAGCCAAAACCGACACAACAAGAACAAAAGCAGCCGCATCCTCGAACGCGTTTAAATTCGCAGCAGTAGCAGCACCAGCACCAGCACCAGCACCGGCGCCAGCACCAGAAACACCGCAACCAAAAAAGTCACAACCACAACAACAAATGCAAGAGCAAGACCAAGAGCAAGAGCAGGAGCAAGAGCAAGAGCAGCAGCAACAGCAACAGCAACGACAACAGCAACCAAAAAGGTCACAGCAACAGCAACAGCATCAGCAACGGCAGCGGCAGCAGGAACATAAACATGAACATCATTACAATACAACAGCACAAAAGAAGACCTCAAAACTGCAGACAACACAAAAGCAACAGATGTCTTCCCCCCCACCTCAACCTTACATTCAAGTGCCTCTCAACCATTATCTACAACAAGGGTTTCTGCCGCAGCCCTCACAGGCTCCACCTAGTACCTATTTCCAATTTCCTTCATTGCTGCCAATGCAAATGCCGCAACAGCATCAGCAGGCACATCCAGCACAGCCACACCAACCTCAACAGTCGCTTCAATCATCGGCTGAGCTTCATTCATTCAAGGCCAGATTGGATGCCTTGCTCTCAAAGTTTAAGTCTGAACTTGCAAGTGCTGTGGCTGCACTGAAAACTGATTTTGCCGTCAAGTCTGAAGCCACGAGTGCAGCTTTGAATGCCCTGGAAAGGCAACAAAAAGATGCAATGGATGCCTTGACTGTGCAGTTAACTACACAGTTCTCCTCCTTAAATTCGCAAATTGCAGCCCTCAAGTCCGACCATGCCCAAGAGTTCTCTGCCTTGAGAGCTCAGATCGCCTCTCTGAAATCAAACTCATCTTCTGTAGAAATCCATTTAGATGAAGTGGAAGAGTGAGTAATTCATTTGGAACAATGTGGAAAATACTTATTTTGCTTGTTTATATTACAGGGAATTATCAGAATCATGGGGCAGGAAATCTGTTGTGAGAAAGTCTTGCCCCCAACATCGAATACTGCAATACCTGGAGGAAGGGTCTCCAAAAACTCAGCGAGTTTTGAGGATTCTACGCAATTTTACGTGGGATTTTCTTGCAACCCAGGGATTTGCGTCGAAGAAGATGGGGGCACAAGCGAAAATCCCCCAAACTTGCAAGCAGAATACATCAACAATTTGCGAAAAAAATGCGTCGAATATGACCATCAAAACATCGAAATCAAGTATCGCGTGAATTCACTTTTCAACGTACATCCCGATATGGTGACCAAGTCAGTAAAAAATCGCGCACCCATTGAGGCTGACAGGAGTGGTCCATCCATCAGTACAAGGAAAAAGCGTGTTATTGACAGTGAGTCTGACTGAGGGAAATTATTAAAAAAGTGCTTCTTTATTGCAAATACTTCAACTTGAATCCACTAAAAATGAAATAAAGAAATTGGTGGCGAATGATAGTTCAAATCTTTTTGTCATGGCACAAGTGGACTGAGAGGCAGGGTGGATAATACGGGGTTTATGTTGAAAAATGGATTTTCAACGGATCCTGAGATTTTGACAAAGAGCACTTGAAAGTCGTCCTTCACAATGCCTGTTGCTTGAGCAAGCGACATTCGTGACAGTGGAGATACGACTGGATTTCGAGAGATCCATGGCATTCCCGGGAGAGAAGTTTCGTGAACGTAAAACTGCTCTGAGGGTGACCAAGAAATTGTTTCTGATGACATGCTGAATCGCATCCCCTCTCGAAGCACCAAAACGAAAACTCTGTCAATCCATAGGTCATTGAACAAACACGGTGTCTGATGCATGATGGAATTTAATTCGTGAATGCAGTATGACACATCCCAATATCCCATAAAAATGTTTGAGGACAACAGTCGCGGCTCCAGCAACCACTTCAAAGACGCTTTCAATATAGATGCCAGATGATCGCGTTCCGTGGGTTTGAAAACGGGCACCTCCCCTTTTGGCTCGGCAGCAGTCAGGTCAGCCACATGCTGAGAGAGTTTCTTTGATAATTATCAAGCAAGCCTCGATTATCAACGAAGAAACGGAATCCAAAACACGAGTTCATGTTGACTATGGGATTGCGCGCACTTTTAAAGTACTGATAAATGAATGTCTATTGCAAAATCCGTTTGAGGGGACCGATATCTTTTCTTCGAGAACGAAAGCCTCACCTGAATCAGCAATGGCGATGTGGGATGCAAACCATTAGAATTCGAAATCAACGCAGCGACGCGATAAATACTAAAGAACTCAATTGGTTTCCCAAATTCCTTTGACATTTCAAAAACAAGTGTCTGCGAATCTTTCGAAAGAGCATTCCCAATCTCCGTCCGCAAGTCAGCTTCAACTTCACTCTTGGCCACAAAAGCAAGCACTGCATACCGCATAAACTCAGTTTCTGAAGTAGACTCCTTCGTATCGTGGATGGAATTCTTGCATAATACCAGCTGCCTGCGCTGCTGCCTACAACCAGCGTCGGATACAAAGACAGATAATTGCCAAATGAAATTGAAACAGTTTTTAAAGAATCCATCGGATAGAGCATTGACATTGCATAAGTATTCGCCGGTTTCTTGAGCGTCAAAAGCGGGTGCGTGCATTCACTGCGACGTAACGCACAGATGATGTGCTATTGATCTTACAAAATTGAGATTTTTGCGATACTGTCTAATAGGTGCACACTGCTGTGGTTATGCATCCAGTCGGGATCCGCAAATGCCACACGAATCCTGAGAAGGATTCAGTATGGCGCAGGTGCTTCGAACCCCACACTCGTAGTCTTTTGCAGCATTGTTGTGTGAGCTTCAACCGCGTGCTGGATTTCATAAAGTTGCAAAGAATGTCGAAAATATCTTTCCAGATGCGAAATTGATTCCTGAGGCAGTGTGTATGAAAACCAAGTCATCAGATATACTGTCCTCAACCAATATTAACAGTATTCTTACCCTCAGTCTGCACAAACGACGCAAGAAGCGTATTCACAACAGAAACAATCGCCTCATAACGCCCATCATCTCCAGTAATATTTGCATCATGGCCCAACCATCTTTTTCAAACCCCGCGACAGAGTGTCCCACCTCGGGCACCATCAGCAAAGTGAATGCCGCCAATGATTTCGATTTCATTGCACCACGCAGTGTTGCCAACTGTGCGCTTTCTAAAACTTCGAAATGTCAAATCCGCGTGCCATCATTGGATTCCATCATTGTATGCGTGTTTCTGGATGCAGGTGGTTGATATAGGGAAAATTACAGTGGTATCATCCTGATAGCGGTTCGCGGACTTTAGTTGTTTACTCAACCTGCGGGCAAAAGAACCCACACTCACCAAAACCAGTCATAAAACTCTGAATCGTTCACTGGTATCAGGGCGACAAGGTTTCCTTTCGATATTGCAGCAGTTGTTGATAGCGCAGAAGAGACAGAGAACAACGGAACCTTCATGAATCGATCCAGATACAAGTTGCACAGCAATAAAGCCAAGGAGCGATGAAACGATTGCGGTATATACAGGTCGTCGGTCCCGCCATTGTCAGTTTTGACACTCCAATTCAAAGATTCGATGATACATTTCCCAAGTTCAAATTTGTCGCTTTTCACAGGATCTCTCAACATGGCTACAAAGCTGTCGAAATCGGACGTTGTCGGGCACCACATTTCCAACGGTAATCCTGAGTTCGCCAACGGTCCGATTTGCGCAAAATTCTTTCTTGTCCACATGACCAGCAGCGACATGACCGATGGCAGTGACGCTGCTATGGTGGCCACGAGACTTCGCGCGTCTTATAGATCTTGGTGGTATACTGGGTCCAAGAATCGGAAATGAAAAATATCTTTCGCAACGATTTCTTTCTCCAGCATCTGCCCCGCTCGTGCATAGTCATGCCAGGAATGAAAGAAGATATTTTGCTTCAGTGCGATTGGATGCCATCAGCGATTCCAAGAGTATGCGCAGTTTCCGAGCGCTTTCGAAGTTGGGTGACGTTCACTGTTTCTCCGTTGAGGACAGCATTTACAAGGTGGAATTTCATGTGATCTGCAAATAAAATAAAAATCAAATCAGCTCTCCATCAAGAACGTGACAAAGTCAGATTTTCCTTACCAGAAAATAACGCGCATGATAAGTTTGTCAAGTTCTCCCAACTGCCTGCCCGAGTCCTATTCAGCAGAATCCCTACGAGTGATACGCGACGTTGAGCTGCCCAAAAAATGCCGCATAGTCGTTGTCAGATAAAACCTCCAATTCGCATTGACCATATCCCTGTAGATCACTTCGCCCTCCTTGATTACCACCCATTCCTCCAATTCTTCAAGTTTCCTCAAGCTTTTAACTATAAACTCGTTTTCGATATCCTTCACACGTTGCTCGTCCTGCGTTTTTTCGATCGGGCTCAAGAAGATGTGAAAGTTGGTGAGGTAGGCGTCCAGAAATCGATCCGACCAGGTTGCATCATTCGGAGGGTGCCACTGAACAAACCAATTTCCCCACAACCCAATTCCTGAACATCGAATTACATGCAGTAGAAGATAGCTTGCTGATGCTGCGCAATTTTATGGAACAGGTCCACGACATGCGAAATCCAGAATTGCTGACAGCCGGGTCGGAAGAATCTTTGCGCCGTTTGAAGAAAAACAGGACATCCAAAAAGTATTTCAGTCTCTTGAAACTGGCATCGGTTGATGCTTTAACGCTGTCAAGTTCTTCGAAGGATGCAGTTGAAAGTGCCTTGTCGAGCTGAATCAAGTGTTCGTCCAGATAAGTTTGCATCCAGAGTTTCATCATCTTCATTTCAAAAGCAGCGCGTTTCTTTGCGTAAATGCAATCAGCCAGAGCTGTCGTCAAAGTTTCACGTAGCTTTTCCAATTCGCCGCGATTTAAATGTACAGTTTCGCTCGATACAATGTGAACAAGATGAACCCCATCTTCGCAACGCGCCGTCAACTTTTTATGAATGTTTTTGAAAGTCCAAACACGTTGCGAGATTGATTTGATCGACGGCAGCAAACGTGAGAGTCGAGTGGACGAGGATTGAAACGTTGAAAATGAGCATTTGAAGATGAGAACATTCTCAAAGAAACGATCGCGTGCGAGAACGTATTGGCGCTTTTTCGAAAATCATCCAAGATGGTCGCGTATTGGTTTTGGAGTTCTGCGTTCGCGTACATGTTTGCTGTGTGTTGGATGTGTTTGATCAGTTTCATCGAAACAACCAAAAACTAATCATTTTTTTCAACCTAGAACGGCGTCATCAAGTGGCACGGCTTCATTGAGCATGAGATGTATGGGTGGTGCGGATGGGGTGTTGATCGCTTCTGCCGGTAGAGTTTCAAGTTCGCGATCAATTATCGATTGAGCGTATTCGGATTTCATATTTGCTGTGGGCTCATTGTGTTCGGCTAGATATTGTTCCGTTGAATGCGAGGGATATGGTGGATTATCATCAAGTGCGATCATTGTCGGGGCACTGGGAGCCACGGGGACAGACGGATACAGGATGTGCCCTTCTACTGATTGGTCAGGCTGGTATTCCATTGGAACTTCGCTTGCTTGGACGGCATCCGCTTCTCGAAGGCGAAGTGCGCCAAAGAGCGCGACTGCGTCGATGGCTGCTGAAACGAGTTTTTGAGGGTTTTCGACTGCAGTACTTTGCAGCGTAAGCACAGGCTGGATGGTAATGAGTGTTGCAGCTTCGCTCTCTGAGTGGGCAGTGTTGGGATTGGTGGCTGTGGTGGTGGTGGTGGTGGTGGTGACACCCGATGTTGAGCGGATCCCCTGCAGTGCTTGTTCAGTGCTGCCAGTATCGGCATTGGGGGCATTTGTTGCTCCTCTTGGATTTCTTGTCTTTGTTCTTGTTCTTCCTCTTGTCTCTCGAATGCTTGACCAGAAGGCATTCTTAAGTTTATTCTGACCCCGTCCAGTGATTCACAACAACTTCGACGCCGCGCCTATCGCCCAGACAGTGAGAACCGCCGGTCAACAACTTGCCGGACCGTATGGACGGCTGTGCGAAGGACTCACTGAGGTCGCAGTGCGGCTCTCGTCACTGATCACCACGATCGAGACGCTTTTCAGATTCAACCTGAAATGGATCGTCCCATATGTCGATTACTCCGGGAAACACGCGTATTTTCTGTATGCCTCCATAACCGTTTTCTTCTTGAACCTGGCGTCATTCTCTGAGTGCTTTACTGCTGTACTTGCGTGCAAGGTGGGTGCTTCTTTCGCTGGCATACACATGCACTGAACAGAAATTCTCCCTCAGGCCAGCAATGGTTGCCATTGCCGTTTGTGCGTGTTACTACTTGAGTTGGTTGCAGGTATGCCAAAATAATTGACAGGTGCAACAGGAGAACGCCTTAGCAGGGAAGGAGATGCCTCAACTGAAGCAAGAGCAAGATGCGTTCGTGCGTCAATTTTGTCAAGAAGGTGGTGTTGAAACTCAACAAAACGTACAATCACTCAGCCAACGTAATTCAAGTGCCAAGCAATATCCAAGCGAAATTGCCATGAATCAGCAAAGAGCGTCGGACACGTATCACGTAACCTTTCAGGATGCCTTGGGCATGATGGGTGGACACGTAAGACAAGACATTTCACCTGCAATCTTTCTGAATACAGTCGTCACGTCCGCCGAGGACCCAAGGTGCCAATTACAAGGGAACTTTCGAATGCCCGTGCTTGTTAAGGTTGCCTTTATGCTGTTTCCAAACATCATATTCCAGCTGAATCGCGAATTACTTTGCTCCCCAGTTGCATCCACCGCACAAAACAGGTCCTTCAGGAGGAGACCAAACTCGCTTGTTTCTTCTCCATTGTCGGCGTGTTAACGTTCAAGACCCAACTGGCCTCACAACCCAACGTGTCGCCGATCAGTGAAACTTTGAAGGTGACCAGGATATCAGTTTACTATTTCGAATCAAGAACCGGATCGTTTTACATGACAGAACTTTGTGAACCAGGAAAGTTATCGTTCGAAACAATAGAAAACCATGCTGTGAATTTTAATAATAAGGTGAACACAGTTATAGGTCCGTTTGGGTATTTGTCGGGTGTATACATAAAAACACGACGATCATGAATTGGATGCTGATCGCACTCCATCCAAACAGCGATTGGACAGTGTGGCCGAACCCAAACCGGAGGTGGTTAGGGAGTCTGATAATGATGAGGTAGAAGACCAAGAAGGCGAAGAAGATCCTGTTGGAGACAAGTGAGAGTTGCGTGTTTTATTGGATCAAATACAAGTAATTGATCGTTTGATGGTTTAGATTGATTTGCGAGATCTTGCATTGCATTGACTCATTAATGAGTTTTGCACATATGAAGTCGTACCTACCACTCCCAGCGACACATGGAATTGTCACAATGCTTTGCAATTCAACTCGAGCCAGGGAGGACCGGGCACGCGCTCTTCTTGATGATTTGATGCGGGAAAGAGAGGCTGCTGGCAGACACCGTGACGTATTGGACCTTGGCCAGGTAAAGGATTCAACTTTTGAAGTGACTGTACTTAGGTACTGGCGTAAAGTTTTGTGGCTGGTTACGCTGATTGATACCATGGGAGAAACTGACAGCAAATCAAGTAATTCCTGCTGGACCGACATTGCCACAACGCTGTATACCAAGATCATACCCGAACCACGCAACAGCAAGGAGATGGATTTGGACGGAGAACCATTCTCTCTGTCCGATATTGTCAACGCCATCACATTAACCCCACTTCAATCCACAATCGACAATATGTGGCGAAAAATTGGCGCTTTGAAATTCGGTGCTGTCAGGGTCTTTGTGACTCCTTTGGACAAGGCTAGTTACCACGAAAGAATTCTCATCCGATCATCTGATTGGTACGAGCAGTCCCTCATTCGAAGAAACGCTGCCATTGCTGACATGGAGGAGGATGACAACCGCTGTCGTTGTGATAAACCCGGTGTCAGATACAACTTCGTCGACTCACGGGGTGATAGACCTTCTGGGAATTCCTTGACGCGGACTGGTTTGAACTTTCAGCATTTTGAAAAGTGCGGTGTGTTTATAAAAGATGACAAGAAAATTGTCAAAGTTGGGGGTGCGTGGATTTTTATACATAAACAAAACACATTCCGGCTGTCAATCCAATGTACACAAGCAATAAAATAATAAGGGTATATGACGGTTTCCATGCTCATTACTTCGCATCCCCCTTCTTCCCTCGGGGCGTTGTGGCCTCTTTCTTATAGTCATGCCAGATTGATCCAATCACATTCGAGGCCATGCTTCGGAGCTTAATGGATTCGAAGTTTCTGACAGTTAAACTCAGAATTTTCTGTTGATAAAGAGGGTTATTGGATACTGAGAATGTTATTGAATAGCAAAAACTACCTTCATTTTAATCATCTCTTTGATAATGATGACATTCTTGCCAAGATTGCGCTCATGTGTCGGCACTGCAAAGTCGTTCACAACTTTGTGGACAAAAAATCCTCCAGCATATATCAGCACTGAAGTTTGAACAGCGAATCCGGTTGTCTGGAACCCAGGCATTCGAAGGACTTACATGGAATTGGCGGCTTCCTTTGACATGAACCCACCGCAGGCAGCCTCAATGTCACGGCGCAGTTTGACATGCATATCTATGGTTCTTATGAGGAAGAATGGTGTTTTTAGAGAATCATGTACTTACCACGCAGCGTTTTTGACAATTTCAAGGAATCCATTTGAAGTTTGTTCCCCGGGTTCTGTTTTGAACCCACTTGTTCCACAGCAGAAAACTCATGGCCAAATCCTTGCTGTGAAGTGTTGTGCTTTGACGTGAACATATAATCAAGGTGATAACCTTCAGCAGTAACTAAAGCGATTTGGCGGCGTTCCCGTGTTGCTTTGCAGACAGGCTCGCCACTGAGAAATAATTGGAATCATATGATCAGATGGTGAAAATACACTATAAAAATGACTCATACTAGTGGATTGCCGTTTTGTGGCTGAAACATTTGAACATGGCAAACAGGAACCAAACATCAATGTCGCGTTCAGTGTTGAACCTTGTCGGAACTCCCTCAGCTATCATTTCGTATCTGTATGAGTAGACCATGAAATCAGATTGGCTTTCACTTTTTTGAATTTGACACTTACACCAATTTGTATAGGTTCATAGAATAAACAATGTCCTCAGTCATTCTTCCAAACTTTTCCTTGGATATATCAACAGATACGATAATGCTCTGCAGAGTGTCCAAGATTTTGATTGCATCATTGCTGCCTGCAATTTCAGCAGATTTGAAGAACGCTTTGGCTTCATCATGGTCAAATTCTCTGTTGCCATTTTCTCCCAGAAGCTGATGAAGAGCCTGCAATCCCGCAAGTGGTCCTCCCATCTGTATGTGCTTGCACATGCTTACCATTTGAATACACGGAGTATTACCACGCTGCTATTATCGTAGAATATGCGAGAGGGGGGGGGGG
>QEAP01000268.1:0-10318 GCA_006535975.1 Chytriomyces confervae
GTTTTCCTTTTTAGATTATTGAAAAGCAAATCGAAGGCGAAAAACAACCCGAAACGTCGCTCGTTGAAATCGGACCTCGCTTCTCCCTCAGCATTGTTCGAATCTTTAGCGGCAGTTTTATGGGATCCACGCTGTACGAAAACCCAGACTATGTCAGCCCCAACGCTGAAAGAAGCGAGCTTCGTCGGGAAAGTCAAGCAAAGTACAAGCGTCGTTTGGCCCAAAAGGATGGGAAGGAGGAGCCTGTGTTTGAGGAGGATGAGTTCAAGGATGTATTTGTTTGATCGCTTCATTCAGGCTATCAGGTGTTACTTTTGTTGTGTCAGCCACAACATTGGCGTTGTTTGGTCAAGAACGTGACTATAAACTTGAGAATTAAATCACAGAACCACAATCTTTATTACACGGGTGACGGGGAATAGTTGATGAAAAGAAAAACACGAGAAAAACAACGAGAGAAATAGCAAGAAAAGAAAAAGCAGAACAAGTCGCAGAAAGAACCACCTCACGCTCACCGCACCATAAAAACCAACAACAAACACAACCATTTCCCTGTTCCCATTGGAGCTTTGATTATAGCACAGTTTATAAGTGCAGGTCCCCTCCAAGTTAAACGGTAAACCTCAATATCAAGACACAGTGCAGGTGGAAGGAGAAATCAAACAGAAAAAAAAAATAAAGTCAGCACCAATGCTGAGACCTCTCCCAAATAAAAGAGTGCTATCCGCAATCGGGGCACCACGCATCAGGCGTCCACAACTAGCTTCCAGTTTTCTACTATCTTTTTGCTGCGCTCGACGACATTAAACTTGTCGTCCTCAACAGTCATTTCGGAAATTCGACGCATCACTTTTCCGATTTTGGTGTTCTGGAATGGATTCGATCAGGTTTCAGCCGTTCTCGAGGCAGCAACAGGCATTCTGCTGAATCGCACGTACCAGTAATAAGTTAATATCAACTTTGAAGTTTTCCACCTCTGTCAGGTATTTATCCGCCTTAATAAAGTGCTCGGCCTATGAGTCGCAATTTCATTCGGACATTGAAGCAATAGTGCGTAAGATGAGGTGACAACAGAAGACGGATAGAATATTTCGAACCTCTGAATGCTCCGTCTGCAAAAAGTATTGCAGCTTGCTGCGCAGCTTCTTCAGCCTTTCTTCGGGAGTTTCTGCAACAAACGAGAACTGAGGTCAGAAATTGTCGCGAGGAACGAGAACAGTCATACTTGGATCCTCCTTCTTGTGTTCAGGCTTCAGGGGAATCAATGTCTGCGTTTCGACAGGAGACGGGTTATTCGACCCATACGAGAAATGCAAAAAAGAACAAAATAGAAAAAAGTAAAAAAACAAAAAACTCACTGAATCATCCTCTGCAACCGGCTTCTTTTTCTTTTTCGCGTCCCCGCCGTTCGTTTCACTTGCACGTCTCTTTTTCGGTGCCGTCTTCTTCTTTGCACCCCCCGCATCATCGCCACTCGCGTCTTCGTCCTCCTCATCGTCTTCCTCATTACCCACAGGAGCACTTTTCCTCCTCCCCGGCTTCCCCGAAGAAGATGATTTTTTGGGTCCCACTGCGGGCGGCGCAGGTTTCATGTCCAGCACGGATGGATTATTCGCTTCCTTCACAGCGTTTACAAAACTGCTCGTTTTGTTCTTTTTCGAGAGCTCTTCCTTATATTCTTCGAATGGACGTAAATCTTCGTATGACATCCAGCCACTGTTTTTGATTTTTGCACCACACCTGGAGGTAAGAATCCGTGTTGGCGGGAAAACAAAAACAAAACAAACTCACTAGTCGCGCGTTCCAAAGAACAGAATCGGGGCATGTAGAGTAGCTGAGCGGTGAGGTTTGAGTGAGGTGATATTGCCGGGCAAACTGTCTTCATCCTCAACCTGCCAGTTGAAAAAAAAAAGATAATCAGACTCCCTATTATTCCCATCGTCCGCATTTCTGAAAAACGAGAACTCACTCTTCCAGGCCACCATGGGTAACCCCTCACTTTCGCCCAGACCAGCATACCGGGCAGATACACTTGCGATGAGGCGGGATTCGTCTTGGGTTGGCGTACCTGAGCCGGTTTGGGAGTGGTTGTGTGGGTGTTTTCTTCTTTGCTCTCGCTCAGAAGCTGGCGTAGACGCTCTTCCTCCTTCTCGTCCTCATCGTCCTCTTCGCCTTCGAACATTGTGTCCAGTGGCTTATCTTCTTGCAGGGTTTGCTCGCTTTCTGAAGCTGTCTTTTGGACGGACTCGTTGGCGGCGACTGCGTCTACGGACAAGTCTTCGGTCATCGTTTGTCTTTTTGCGCTTGCTTGGCCAACGATTATCGAATCTTTTTTTACTTTTACTTTTTGTTTGATGGCTCTTTTTTTTTTTTATTCCAAGCCACTCACATTCACAGAAACGATCGGCGCACCCGATCCTGCAACTGCTTCAATGATTCTTGCAGCTGCAAGCTGCTGGCACCACCACCTCCATTGCTTCCTGCCAGCACACGGCTTCCCCCGGCAGTAAGAAGCATTTTGGACAGTGCGTCATCGACAGTCTTGGCTTGGAATCTCGCTCTGAAACACAAAAAACTATTGTCTAGTTTTCGTTTTACCGGGATTTGAGTACGTTAAAAGCAAACCTCTCAGCCGCCGATGCATCAACAGCCTCGCACCACTCCGTAACCAAAACAACCAGACGCCCAATCACGTGTTGCTCACCCGCCACAGTATTCCACGGCGCATTCTAAAAACGCAATAAGCGTTTCATGCCAAACAAAACGAATATTACTCAACTCTAGCTTCCAGCATCTCGTAGTAAATTTCAAACAACTGGGCAAACGACACTCCCAGCGACCTCATCACATGAATCACCCATGATTCTGTATCTTTACCACCGGGCGACCGCATCGCCGCATTTTGGAACACGGTCGATTCCAAAAAGTTGCACAAAACCACTATTTTGGGTTCAAACAATCAGTCGTCTTGCCAAACCAAGTCACATAACCACAGCAGGGAAACTCACCAAGTGGAAAGACATTGTCGTCATGCAAATAACGGTGTCCAAGCGCCTTCACTTTTTCAGCCAGCACAACGGGTTTCTGCATGTCCGAAATTTGCGACGAATCCACCACCTCACGAACAATCTTGCTCCACAGCTGTTGAACCAGCTGTGGGTCCTTGTGTTCAGACACATGCAAAATGAGCAGCGAAATTTCGTGCAAGTTCATGGGCCGTGTGTATCCGGTATACAGCTGTCAATTGAGCAAGTTTAGCGAATGTGCAAAGTTCGATATTCGCGAAACCCTTACCTCTGAAATTGTCAAAAGCGAGTCAAACAACGCGTCGTCAGGCGCCAATAAACCGAGCTTCTGCGACGCCGTGAACACCTCCATTTGAATCAATGCAACCTGATCAAGCCATCAATTAACCCACATTAAAGCCAAAGGACAGCGTTTGTTCTTAAAAAAAAAAACGGCCAACATACATCTTTCTTATCTTCCAACTCGCGAACAAAATCGTGATCTGCGACATTGACAGTGGCGCTTTTGGCATTCGCTGCAGCCAACTGGAGCATTTCAACGCGCTTGATGAACGGCATAGAATGCCTGCGTCAAAGACTTATTAAAAGCTTCCCATGTAAAAAGGGCCGCGCACTTACTTGGAAACAGCAATTGCGCGCAGCACTTGCGCAGCCTTCATAAATTCCTCCTTTCTGACGTAAAGCCGCCACAACAAGTCAATTCGAGACAACTCGACGGGCTCCATTGCGAGGAAGTCTTCAAGATATACACTGTCGAGCTGTGGAAGCAAAAAATTAGCTTCAATAGTTGCGCGAGAACAGTCGAAAACAACGCCCTTTTTACCTCCAACAGAGTCGAGTTCAACTTTTCATTCATAAACCAATCGAATAAGAAGTAGTGAAACAGTTTATCGTCAAAGCGGAGGCAGTGCTTCACAAGATCCGCTTGAAACGAGTTTACTAGCCGCGATGAGTCGGGCGCTGTAGCGGCCACTTCGTTCCCAGTTTCTGGAGCGTCCGCCGCCATAATCAAGGATTTGACCAAAAGGTAGCATTCCTGACGCTTTGCGAAAAATACTTCGCGGTAATCCTACAAGTGCGAGAGTTGAGTTGCCATGGAATATACCACATTAAATGATCGCTCACATTTGCAGGCCGTCCTTCCGCAAAGAAAGGAAATGCAACCGAGTTTGGATCTTCTGCTTGCGCGAAAGAGAGCACGAGCGTGACAGCACCTTTTTGAGAGAACGAAAGCAGTTTAGCACCACATCGGCGGGTCATCGATGTACTGTTGTCACCGTAATAATCAGACACGCTTTGGAATTGAGCCGCCAGCTCAGACACTTTTGCAAAATTCAGACTGGGCAGAATATTGATGAAGAGACTGGTGCAACAACATCAGTCAAATTGCAAAGGTCGCGAAAACAGATTTTACAAACTTGAGGGCTTCAGCCAACAATGCGCGACCCATGTCTCCATTCTCTGACTTGGCTTTCGTTAAAAGTTCCATTCCCTTCGAAAAAGGGATGGTCAATCAACTTCAACAACAATAAGTCGCGTAAATAAAATACCTTGAATAAAACCACGTCTTCAACACAGCAAAACGTTGGGCATTTTGATTGGGCCAAATCGCATAAGTCGGTAATCTTATGGGGCAAGTGTCAGAACAGCCCATTTGCGGATAACCGTACCAAATGTTGAGAATACTTACAGCAACTCCCTGAGCAATCTGAACTTGCACAATTTTGGTGAATATCTTTTTCGCAACTTCACGCCCCGACTCCATTGTCACAAGATTCATGAACGGCTCCTCCAACAGATACTTGGTTAAACCAGCCTCGAAGCTTTGGACAAACATGAAGAGTCAGAACTTGAGCGGGAATTAAGAGCAGAATAAGGTCACCTTGGGGACAAGCTCAAAAATCTAAAATCGGCCAGTAGTGCCAAAAATAAGATGCCCTCAATACAGCGCTTGACAAGTGCATGCATGTCACGCATCGATCGAGTCTCTTCCTATTGACATCATCCAAATATCAGACATCTTTCTTCAGCTTGCGTGGTGAATATGGGATCCCACCTGCCAAGCTTCCTTCTCGCCCAAAACTTGTGAACTTCCAATACTCGAGTAATCAATATCGTTCGGGTTCGATGCAGCCGTCAAAGACGCATTTCTGCGCGAGAATTCAGGGTTTAAGAATATAAACTGTCGTCATCGCCATGCAGAACTTACCCAGTCAATAAATTATCGATCGCTGTCAAAGATTCGGACACGGATCCCAAGAGAATGTGCGAGTGCTTCCACTGGAGGTCTGAACTTTTTCCAGTCCTAAATCAGATGTTAAGATGGCGATCATGCATTCAAGATAGTCGAGCCTGGTCGTACTTATTGACAATCGGACTGCTCCATAATGGTGCAAGAAGACGCGCAAGGTAAAGTGCCAGACCATCGTGGCGACCGCTCATAACATACTCGTTTGCAGTCAAGGGTTGCCCCAATGGATTGTTTTCTGGGGAGGACCACAAATGATATTAGCAAGCAGATGCCTTGAAAAGATGAATCAAGTTACCGGATAATCGGAGCTGATTGCTATCTTGCCGCAAGTATGGCTTGCCTCCAACCTCCATGTAAAGGCGCGTTGCGCACGCGATGATTGACGTTAGGGAGTATTCTGAACAAACATAAATTAGAAACCCAGCCCTTTCACGGGGCAAATGGAATCAAGCACACCATTTCTGTGTTCAGAGCGTTGATTAATAAAAATTGAGTACATTCGGTCGCATCTTCGACTTACGACGCAATAATCGCCAAGCACATCGCACAAATTTGCTCCGGAGAGAACCTGCAAATACCATTCAGATTTTGCCAACAACATTAAAAATTACGGAATCTTAATTCACCAAGATTGGAAAGAGGAAAATCCCTGAGGCCAGCCCCCAGATGTGAGTGTGTTTTCCAGAAGACAGATAAGAATATCGATGGGTCGACGGGCGGTGAAAATAGTCACTCCTGAACAGAACTTTAAGTTTTGGATTCATTTCGGAAACAATAACACAAACGCACCAGCATTGGTAAGAGCAATGTTTTTCCGAACAAACCGAGAATCAATCATAAATTCTTCAGCAATTGATTGCGGCTTGTTTCGCACAACACTCTCACAAATCGACCACGTCTTTCCCTCAATGCGACTCGAACCATTGAGCTCGGTGTGAGTAGTTCTCTGAAAGCACAACAGGCATTTAGAGTTTTATGTTTTTGACAGCGATGAAAAGCACTCACTTCTGAAGTGAAACAACAAATCAAATCGGTTTCTTCGTTGATGGCGTTCGCAGCAAGCAGAGATCCGTTCACGTAAGTTGCCTCATGTAATCGGAATCGGTCGGCATTTGCTGGCGGTTGACGAACATGCGCAATTTGAAATGTGTTTGGCTCGCGTTTCGGACGTCTATCTGCTTCTTGACTGTATGGATTCACCTTGTGAGATTGGAAATATATGCGGAAACCTAAATTGAGAGTCATTAAATGCAATTTTCTTGATGGACAAGAATGATGGCTGAATTTACCAGAGCTCAAAACAGCCATTAGATGGAGCACTTCGGATTCAGATGACGGAATGACGTGAATGGATATGATTTGAAAGGTTCGAGGTTCAATGAATGGATGCGGGTAAATGCTACATCCTTCTAGCCATTTTTGAGCTTGGGCAAATATATCTCCGGCGCGATACATTCGCTTGAATTCTTTGCCGTCTGCGCCCAAGTAAAATAGCTGCGTTTTCGCAAGACGCGTTAGATGGAGGTCGAGATTTTCGACGCCAGGCAAAGCATTATCCCACCTCAATGGCTGAGCGTTCGGAAAGTGTATAAAGTAAGTTTCTGGATTGATCGATAACAATTTTACGAATTGGATCTGCAAGAAAAGAATAACTTAAAAGACTGCAGCGTTGTTAAAACAAAGAAGACGAAAATACCATCCCCCGTAAAGTTTAAAAACGTTGGAATAAACATGGCATAGGGTGTCGCGGTAAGGTCTACTTTACGGCATTTTCGCGTGAACCACCCATCTTCAGCCTGCAGACATTCTCAGTTTCATCCAAAAAGTTTGAAATAGGTTGGAGCGCAGGAATAAAATACCTGGTACTGAAGTTCGTACAAGCCCCCATCACTTCCACACATAAAAATTCTCCCTTCGTCAGTTCCCACAATCGAAGTCATCGATACGTTATCCGAAGCGATTGAAATATCTGTGCGATACAGATTGAGGGAATTCGAAGGTTTTTTTTCGTTGTACGCAACGGCAACCAAGATAATTTCGATCGGTGTTGCAACGACCAAGAGGTAGTTGATTTCATCCAAAAAAACGCCTATTAACGGTGAATGCGGCCAGTGTTAAAAGCAGAACGCGGTCGAGTGGATTGAGTACATGCCTGGGAGCGGCTTGACGAGCCCGACACTGACAATAACCTGGTCCTGGTCGTCAAACACTTCAAAGTCGTCGCTTTATGAAAGTTTAGACGAGATGCAAGCGTATCTGGTTTAAAACACTCACGGCGAGTCATAATTCCACAAGAACAATTGGTGGTCGATTGTAATCCACGCGCGATGCAGCTCCGGAAAAAGACCCAAAAAACACCGGCACTGAAGAACTGGGTACCCGTGAAATACGATGTGAATGAGGCGTCAGTCGCAAAGCATAGCAGAGCCAATATGTACTAGGTCTCACAGTCGTATTGCTCGTACAGAGCGTCCGGCAGCGGCACAGTTCTATCTCTCACAAGAGAGCTAAGGAGCGGGTCTGTCGATGTTCTGTACTCTCCGTTTCCTTGTTGATGTTTTTTCCTGTCAGGCGCCTGCCACCTTTCGAGCAAACACACAACTCACTTCTCAAAATATCCATCAAATCCGCCCGTCTGAACACGAATTCGGTGAGCGATTGTATCGTACAAAACAGCGTTGTTGAGAGACCTGTCTGACTGAAGCTTGGTCTCGACCGCTTTCGTCGCTGTCCGAAGCACGGCCGTGTTGCTCATTGCTGGTACTTCTCACTTTTTGATGATAAATAAAATGAAACAAAAAAAGAAAGTGAACTCCCTTTATCTTGAACTCAATAGATTCCAACTGGTCTTCTGTTAAAATTAGCCGTGTGTCCTCCCCCGCGAACCGAATCCACCGCGTTGACCAGTGCTGGATCCCCTGTTTCCAAACCCTCCTCGGTTTCCAAATCCACCACGCGATGGTGCACCTCCCCGCTGAAAGTTTCCCCGATTCCCAAAACCACCGCCGCGAGACTCTCCGCCACGCGCACCTCCTCTGTTTCCAAACCCACCTCGACCGTTCTCACTCACTTGTCGATTTTCGGAATCCCTATGACCCCCTCTCCGGCCGTCAAACCCACCCCGTTTTCCGTCATGTCCGCCACGTCTTCCTGCATCGTTTTGGCGAAATTCCACACCGAATTTCTTGTTTGAGATTTCATTGAAGCCATCGCTCAGATCAGGCTTGTTTTTCCGCTTCTTTTTCTTTCCTTGATCATACTCCACATCATGCAACGTTGGGCGTTTCAGCTTTTTCACTTCTTCTCCCTGCATCAGCAAGTCACGTTTTTCGAGCAACTGAGCAGTCTCTTCCATGTCCCAATCGCGAATGGCTGATGAAAAAAAAGGGATGCTCAGAAATTTTTTGATCAATAACAGAATGTAGCTCCAAACGCGACTTACCTCCAGACTCATTCGCCGAAAATTCAGTCTTTGTTAATGCAAGTGCTTCAAGTTTGGATTTAACCTCGACTCCGTCTTCCAGTTCAACCACATTTCGAGATTTGTCCACAACCACTTCAACACTTTTCTCAGATTTCCGGATAGCTGGTTTAATTTTTGATGAACTTTTGAGGGATGGGTCGGATGCATCATCATCCTTGTGAACAACTTTCCATTGATCCGTGGCGTGAACCAGAGTAGAATTGTTGACAACAGATGGATTGTACAGACTCGCCTTCTTTCTTTCCGGCGATGATGGTGCAGCGGCACTTTCAGCGACATCTCCATTGTGCGTCGCGCTCGGCGTTTTCGCCACCTTCACAGCTTTGCTTTCGGGCTATATTCAGGAGACTTTGCGTTAATTATAGTAGTCTGCTTGTGCAATCACCAGATTTGATGAGCGTTATAGAAAGAATGGTTTTTCGAGAAGATGGGATGGAATTGAGGAGCCTTCTTACCGGTGGTGCGGCAACGTAAAATAGCATATACGCGTTTTGCTCCAACACTTTACTCAAGCTCACTTGACGAACCTTGGTAAGAAAAAGAGCGGTCATTAGTTTGAGGGTGAAACAGACAACAACGTTACCAAAAGTGAACCTACCTCGCTGTCATTTTTAATATACCATGTTCCATTCGGCGCTTTAATATAAGAATAGTAGTGTCCAGAATTGCAGGAGTGGCCCGAGTGCACCAAGACACCGTACAGATGATACAGCTTCTCATCCTTGGTTTTGAACATGTAAGGCTGGAGATCCAACTTTTCCGGGAAAGTGACCATTTTGGAAATTTTTCCGCCTCCGTACATGGAACTCCCGAACTCGAAACGCTTCAAATGAATTACCAGCACCTGAGGCGCTTCGAGGATTTGAAGACGTTTTGAAGCATCGACGAGGGTTTTGCACCTTCAGGGATGGATGAGTCAGTTTGTTTTTGCACGTTGGAATGGCATTGACGGATAGCAGAGAAACGAAATGAATGACTTACTTGGCGCATCGGTACTTGTTATCCCCGCGCAGCATTTCCGTCTTTGTGAATTGTTGAAACGCTTTATCTATTGTATTTGCATGCTTCACTTCGAGACTGATGTCGAGACAGGAATCGATAGTGTCCGAGGGAGTTTTGCACACTGTGCATACAATTCGAGATTGAAGATATCCGCCAAAAATTTGATGCACAACCGTTGTTTCCTTCTGAGCATGCGTTAACCTAGACGGGAATGATTTTGTGAGCGGAAAAACGACCAGTGATGTTGGATGACTTACTTGGCATGACCTATAAGACTGTTATTTTGCAGAGAGTCGATAAAGTATCTCAGGAATTCATGAGAATCTTCTTGTCTTCCTACTTTCAAATGCTTCGCGACACCTGGAAGCGAGACCCGTCAGGGGATTGATTTCAACGTGAAAGTTGCGCCTGGGAGCAGCTTACTCTTCAGTCGGCCCACAATCGTTTTTGGAGTAATGACCGCATTCCCTCGAACTCCGGACAACGATCGCGTTACATGGCGTTCTAGTTCGCAAAAGGTGCAATAGGAAGTCTGCCGGCCTTGGTTTGATTTCG
>QEAP01000268.1:10360-36312 GCA_006535975.1 Chytriomyces confervae
GGAGTGTATGTCAGGCATTGCAGGGTGCTGTTGAGGAAGCATGTATTGCCAAGATTGTGCAATCCAGGGCCAGCAGGAATGGGCTTGATCCAAGTCAGATTCAGCTTCTCTTCGGGGAAAACATTATATATTCTGCGGGTTGTTGGCTCCACGATGTTCTTCTTCAGAGTGGGTTGTTGCATGGAGTTCGAATGCGGGAGTTGGTCCAGGACTGAGGCATCGTCGTTCGCAAGAGGCGTCTTTGTCCAGTTTGAGCCAGCGACTGTGGTTGTTTCTTTGAACTTGATGCGCCGGTTCAGAAGCCGCTTCTCCATTTTGTTGTCAATCCTTTGGACAAAAAGAAAAGGTCTTTTTTCAACCGATTCCAGCAGCTGGTTCCCTCCGAAGTTTCCCTCAGGATAGCAGAAACTCATATCAGTTTTACGAGGTAAAGCGAATGATGGGCTGAAAGAGTCTCAAATATGTAAGACGTCTTGGTTACTTAATTGAACTTTGACATCGAATGAGAGTTTCTAGTGGGCCATTTTTGGTAAGCAGAACTGACCTGGCTGGCGATGCGGGATGAACCGAACGTTGAGTTAAGGTGCCGGAATACACGCTCATGTAGACACCACAAAAGGTGTTAGTTCATCTAGACAGCAGGAATGGAAGTCGGAATCCGCACTTCCTCTTTCGTTCTGCTTTTGATTCTGAGCACTTTCGAAAACTGCTTTGATGCGTTCTTGCCACAGCGGTACGTTCATTTACAAACGGCGATAGAGTTCCTTTAATTTACAATCGCGCAGCGTACAGCTTGCGAGAAAGAGATTGAACTTAATTAGAGGCGCATAAAAACAAAGACAACACCCACCCTCTCTCTTCAATGAGTGTTGTTGTTGGACTCTGTTTCCAGCCTCAACCACATCATCTGAGCTGCCCCGTTCTGGAGGGACTGTAGTTGGTTTCAATCCGCCGTGTTTGCTTCTGAAAATAAATTCACGAAACAAATGGTAATCAACACCGCAGATGCCGAGAAGCGCCTTTGCCAGCACTTCGGCAAAATCGACAGGAGCATACCTCCCATCAAAAGATCCATGACTGAATGGTGCGCGATGACAACAAGCTGAGGTTCCTGCTGGGAGTTTTGTCTCATTTTCCAGACAGCACGGAGGAAATCTTGAACCTGTTCGATCCAGACACAAAACCAGCCCAATGGCCGTTAATCAACTGATGAATGATATACAAAGCCTGCATGCTGGACCAGTCAAGCAGTGGAAGTTCGCTGTGAAAAGTACGGCAAAGACAAGTCATTCATGGCAACGCCATGCAACACTGTGGACTCAGAAAACTTGTGTTTAGATTTCAAAAATGTGACAGCCCCGGCGCCGCTGTTTGAAGATATGATGGACTATTGACCTGCGCAATTTCTAATTATGTCAGTGCAGTGAATAAACGCAATCAGAGTATTCCGGCGTGTCCGCTGTTGCTCCGTAATGTCCTGTGTTCGCGTTCTCGCCTGTGTCATTCCACAAGAACGCAGCACCGAACGAAATCATTGTCATTTCATATAAAACCAGTTGAGTGGCTGATTGCGGTTGTTCCCATTCCCATGGAAAAAACTAAAAGAAAAAGGAAATGTGGGACTACTCCTGGTGCGACACCGACGAGACGGTCAGAACGCAACAACACAAACTCGTCTTATTTGCCATTCGCTCACTCCGTTTGATCGACCGGCAGCTTCTCGAGTTTGATCGCAGAAAATGCGCAAGTTTGGACGAAACAAAGCTGTTCCAGTTTGCCGCGTTTCTGCACCCGCCACGTCGGCACTACGCGTTCCCGACGCTGCATTCAAGTGCATACAGCAAGAATACTCCAGCAGAGGACCCGTACTCTTGGGCTTCTTCGGGACTCGAGAACATTGCTCCACGCTTGTTGATGGGCGGCAAGCCTGGGAGTGGCGGTGGCGGTGCCGGTGGCAGCCAGGCGAGTACCATGCCTCCAGGAACCACCCCACTACCGCCATACAAGACTGTCATTTGTCGCTCCTATTATTCCAAGGGAAAATGCTTTCGGGCGGAGCCGGAGAAGTGTGACTTTTCCATTTATTTTTTCAACTTTTTTTTGAAGGGGGGAAGAGAAAAGAAAGACTGAGCAACAACGTCCGTCTTTAAAAAACAGGCTGGTTCGTTCATGACGTGTCGGAGATGAGAGTCGTTGGTGGAGGGAGCGGTGGTAGTTCCGACACACATCCCTTCTCTCAGCCGCAACGCCGTGGCGGCGACTCCGACCACGCATTCAACACAACACACGAGACTGTGAAACTGTACGAAAAGTCACTGGCAACAGCGGGCAAAGCGCCCATGTATCCAAAGACGCCACCTACAACCCCGCAACAGCCACACCCACAAACTGGGAAAAAAGCAGCAACAGCCGATCCGCGGTTGTATAAGACTGAAATGTGCAGATTTTACGAAGCCTCAGGCGGACAATGCCGGTTTGGAAGCGCATGCACGTTTGGTGGGTGTTTTTGTTGTTTGGGTTTTCGAGTTGCGCTGATGGACTCTTAAAAAACAGCGCACGGCGTGGACGAGTTACGAAGAAGACGCGATGAAAAGACAGATGCAACGATCCAGTTCCAAGTGGATGATTTCTTCAAACGAATGGAATGAGAGACGATGGCGTTTTTTATTTTAAAATTTCGTTTTTTTTGGGGCACTCTGAACAAACACGGAACTCGCACACTTGCGATAAAAGATGAAGATTGTTTTTACAGCCAGTCTGGGTGGGTACTTGTCCGCAATTTCGAGAAGCCGTGAATATGCGTTCGTGTCTTTTTTGTTTTGTTGAGAGTGTCCGAAAAATCACAAAAGAAAGAATTTCGCCAGCACTCCACCACATTAAAGCGTCCTTAAACAAGAGCCCAAAAGAGAAAGAGAACTGCTTAAAAATACCGTTATGGGGTCATCAAACGGACCGAACCACACCACCCCCCATGGACGCACGGGCAGCTCAAACACCACACCACGCAAGTCAGCTACCTCATGTGCTGCCTCTTCGTCCAGTTTCAACTAGAAGTGGTATGGCATTGACTGCAGCACACATGAGCTGATGAAGACGTCGAGGATGAATGCAATGATGATGATGACAGGCCGTATTCAACGATGAGGCCAAAATTATGGACTACCAAATTGGGTGGAGTCACAAGGATCCCAGGCCGCAAATTTGGACACTCAGATTCAAAGTGAAGCCAGTTGATTTTGTGCTAATATTCACTTTCAAATGTTCGAAATAACCGCAGCTTTCCTAGGTGCCTCAGGTATTCTCTGTTATTTTCGTCTCTCAAGAGATTCACCAACTTGGCAACCAGCTTTCCGTCTATGGCAGAGAAGAAGTCCATTCTGTACTTGATGTTTTGATTCCAGACCCACGCGAAAAAACAAATCAATGCAGATGCCTGTTGATCAGGCAACAATATGAGCAGCGTACAAGAGGTCGTAGGCCCAGCAAAAAAGAGCCGCCATCTCTGTCGAAATGTGCAGCTTTTAATTCCATGTGATTGACCCTCTGACTGAAGTTTGGGAGGGGGTGTTCCAAAAGATGAATCGTGAGGTGTGGCGCAAAAACTTCAGTCGGTCCGTACTGCTTTTATGGTCCCATATGCAGGTCTTGTATATCATTCATCAGTTGATTAACGGCCATTGGGCTGGTTTTGTGCCTGAATCGAACAGGTTGAAGATTTCCTCCGTGCTGTCTGGAAGATGAGACAAAACTCCCGGCAGGAACCCCAGCTTGTTGTCATCGCGCACCATTCAGTCATGGATCTTTTGATGGGAGGTATGCTCCTGTCGATTTTCCCGAAGTGCTGGCAAAGGCGCTTCTCGGCATCTGTGGTGTTGATCACCATTTGTTTCGTGAATTTATTTTTCAGAAGCCAACACGAAACCGATTGTCATTTCCGCCAACGCCAACGCTGACCAAACATTTTTCTCCTGCCATTTCAACCCCGTCCATTTTCATCACAACTTAATATGATGCCAGTGCTCAAGCAGAGACGGTGCATAATCACAAGTTGACACAGTTGCACAAAGTAGCACAGCGCGCCCAGGATCGTCTCTCTCGTCAATCTTGCTCCATTAGTAAGAAGCCGTGGTCGTCCAGTTGGTGCTGGATGAGTCCCAAGTTGAGTCTGTGATACAACTGGGCAGTTGCGGTGTTAACGGGCGGAACACAAGGAACTGCAATCAATAAAAGCAGTCTCCATTTTGCGTGCTTTATGTTGAATCTTTCTTGATAGACATTCGGTTAGCGGGGCTGGCGCTGGGGGAATATAAATAATTGTAATATTTAATTTTTTTATTCAGACAGGTCAAGGATGATGGGTGACGATGAGTACGAGCGCATGAGTCGAGAAACAAAGGTGCGCCAACACGCCCTTGATGATGACATGCTGTGACGCTGAATGAGTCATCAGACAACATGCATCCGTGACGTACGTGCTGGCAACAGGGTCGCCCTGTTTGCCGTCGTGCGGGACGATTCAACCAGGAAAAGGACAAAGACTGGAGGTGGCAATTGCGTCTCTTGCGCTCCGCCTCTGCGCCTCTCACTCTCTTGATGGTGCTCACCTAAAGCATTCGATAGATTCAAACCTCTCTCTTATGCTCGTGGATCCATCGGCCGAATCTCCTATTCGTTCAAACTGTTTCGCGCGAACTGCCACAGACTTGCCCGAAACTGTACTTTCTGGAACAGTTGTCAAAATCGAAGATGCGAGGGTAAAAAGCGAGAACAGTTTCCTTGCATGGAAAAAAAAAACGCGGTTTCACCTCTTTCACTTTTTCAGATTCAAGAATTCAACGGCAAACCGCAGGCAGTCATTTACGCTGGAACAAAAATGCGCTTTTTCGATCTGTCACGCGGAATTCTTGAAGACTCTGTGGATGGGCAGTATGCCACGATGCTTTCTGAATGGTTTCGAAAACGAACTGCTGAGCCGGCAGCATCAAGCTTTCTGCAACCATCTCGGCGCAATGTGCTCACAATATCCGAGATTCAGGAAAATCGAGTGTTTTTTGATCTTTACGCGCAGGTTTGCTGTGTAATATCTTTTTATTGCAGTGTGTTCACGTTCTAAAATCGCGATAATCACCAAATGAAGGTCATGCATGTAATTCCGGGAGCGAGAGACGATCGTCTCATTCTGCATGTCTCAGATTTTACCCTCGCGAAAACACCTCCAGCAATTTCGGACGACGATGAAAAGGCTTTGTTATATCCAGTCGCAGACAGACTTTTGAAAGTAACAATTTGGTAAGGGCAGTTTTTGCAATGCATTGTTTTTTTGTTTTTTTGTTTTTTTTTTTTTTTTTTGGAGGGGGGGTTGCAGAAACAAACCAGAGTCTAATACGGGATTTGTAGGGATGATTTCAGCATAGACCCTTCTGCACTTGTACGCGGCAACTTTGTTTATTTCCGGAATCTTCAAAGTCAAGCGCAAGGCAACGGCGCTTTTGATGCAGTGTTGCACAATGAACGGTCGGAGAGATCGATTGGCGGGAAATGGACACTCTTGGACCACACTCATGTAGAAGCTGCAAAGATTCGAAAGTAATGTTGAACAAGTCGACATGTCCCTCTTTAACGTTGTTTTATTCTTCAAACAGACGCGTCGAGTACCTTCAAATCAATAAGAACCGCAACGATGACGCAATAACAAGTACATCTTATTCCGTTGAAGTTTATGTATGAATCTGATCGAGGCTTGACTGAAACAGGAACGCCAATGCATGTAACCAAAGTGAGCATCAAGGACATTTTACAAACAGAGCAAGTGCCCACGCGCTTTCGTTTTGAAGCAAAAGTGGTGGACCATTTACCTATTCGCATTGAGGATTTTGCGCGGGTTTTGTGCGGGTACTGTGATAGCAGGTGCCCGTCTAATTTTTTGTTCAAGTGTTCAATTGGGATATTTTATTTACTCAGCTCCTGCAGTTATGGATCAGATGGCAAATGTAGCGAATGCCATGGTTCCGACACGGGATCTCTAGGCTTCATGTTTTCTTTCCTTCTCGGCGACGATTCGGGTTATGACAGTTTCCTGCCAGTTGTCGTTTCTGGCACTGACGCTGTAAGTGATTTTTTTATCTTGCGATATCCCATCGCATTCATCGCTCTCCTTATATTTGGCAGATGAGCTTTTTATCGTTTGATCCCGCGGATTTTAAGCGAGACGTTGTTGCGTTGAACAAGCTGCGAGATGCACTTGGATCGCTTTTTACAATTGGAGGCCCAGGACAACCGCGCGTGATGGATGCGAAACGGACAATGTTTTGTGTTCAGTCATTTCGTCCAGAAAAGGATACCGTTGTTCGATACAAGTTGATTGCGACCGAGTTGGTGTGGTATTGATTTAGAAATATATTGCCAAGAATGTCGGTTCAACAGATGCCGGTTATCACATGTGCCCAAGTTTTATTGTTCGCACAAAAAGAATGAAAGCGAGTGGCTTGGCAGCCCTTCTCCTCCACTTTTTTTCCATACTTTAGATGGCCTCCTTCAGCAAACGCTCAAGCTTGGCAACCTTGGAGGAGACAGAAAGATCGATAGTTTTGCCTCCAGCTTCAATAATGAGTCCTCCAACGATGGTGGCATCAACCTGTTGAAACAAGGTTAACCTCCTTTAAAAACCAGACTGTGCTTCTCACCTTGTTGGACAAGACAATCTTTTGGTTCTTTTCAATCAAGGTGCTCTTCTTCAGAATGTCCTGCAACTGACGGAAGACTCTGGTTTCGAGCTCCTAAAATAGGAAAGAAAATAGAGGCGTCAGCCTTCAGATGTCTACACCCTCGTCTTCGTCCAGCATAGGTCCACGGCTTTGATCGAAAATAGTGGTACCCCAATTCCAAACATCTGTCCCCAGCCTCTGATGATTCGTTTCGAAGTCCAGTCCAATCCATCAATCCCGCCACTCATTTTGACAGGTCACAAAAAACGCACCTTGGCAGAGGTGACGGTAACTTGAACTTCACCACGGTGAGCAGTCATCAACTGCTGGAACGAAGAAACGACTTTTCTAGTCTGGTCCAAACGTCCATTTTCAGCCAAAACTTGGAAAAAGTTGCTGGTGAGTTCCGAGTATCTTCCGCTGGACAAGATGGACGCAACACCGGCTTTCTTGGCAGCACGGTCAATGATGGGGGTTTCCATGAACGTTTGCACACGAACGTCCTTTTCAATGAGACCTCCGATTTTGTTGAGTTCGGATTCGACAGCTTCGAGAACGTTCTTCTTGGCAGCGGCGGAGTAAAGGGCGGTGGCGTATCTTCCGTCGATTCCGTGGAGAACAACGGGGATCTGAAGGCAAGGAGATGAGTGTTTTGCTATTTTCGGCGACGCCAGAAAGATCCGCACCTTCACTGGGCTGGCAGCCGTGGTCATGGACCGCGCAAAGACCTGCTCATGCGGGTATATAGGTTAGTTGACGTCGATGAAGTGGGTAGAAGGCACGCACTCTCTGGATCTGCATTTTTTGCTCTTTTTTACTCGGTATCCGTAAATATTGGGTTATTTATTTTTTATTCATCAGGACACAAGGATATGGACGACTCCAGATGGCGTCAGGACTCCAAGGTTAGTTATCAGGGATGATACAAGGTGTGGCGGCGTGTAATCCACGTGGTGTTCGGAGACAAAAGAATAGTTGGAAGCGGTGCTGGGAATGCCAGCATCGATTCGGTGTTCGGGTAGCTCAACATCGGACTGGGAAAGCGGGAACATGCGCACGAATTTGTAGCTGAAGTTTTCGAGTGAAGTTTGGCGGAGTTGACATGCGGTGCACGAAATCACAAAAAATAAACATACCTTTCTGTGACAGCGTAGAACGGCTTGTTGGCAGCTTTCGCAACAAGCGCAATTTGATATGTCCCCATCTATGCATAATCAGAGCGCGATTTAAGATCGCGGAAGCATTGCCAGGACAATGTGTATCCATGCATACCTGGTTGATCAGGCCCCCATTCTCGACAACAGCTTCCGCACCCACAAGCACGAGGTCCACTTTCTCCATTACGAATCCAACAGCGCTGTCCGGTACGAGCTTTACGGGAACATTCAATTTCGAAAGAAACTCGACAGCCTTTTCCCTGAATGGCGAAGATGAGTAAGTTGCGATGTTGAAATACTATCGCCTTCGATGAGAAAACCGACCCGAATCTCGACGGCCGAGACTCTGTCGCGATGACTGAGTATCGCTTGTTCTGCTGTGCTGCATGCTGGAGCAGAGCCATCACGACCCGTGAATACGAGTGCATGAGAATCACGCTGCCTGAAATGCACCACACATATCAGGATATCGATGCTATAATAGATGATGGATGTGGTATACCGTCTTTGATCAGATTCGCTCCGACCGTCGAAATCTTTTCAACGTAACCGCTCGCATTCGTCACAAAGTTCTCTTCAAACTCGAGGATTCTCTCTTTGCATTCTTCGACAGAAACGCCGTGGTAGTCTGTGTGGTTCAGCTGCTTGAGGAAGGCCTCGCAGCCAGCCAAGATGGAATAGTTTTTCGGTGCGCTCTTCTTGAGCTCGTTGCTGGCCTCGGTGACCCTCAGAGTGAGTTCCGTCATGGTCGATGCTGAGGGTGGGATGCGCAGAGTAAGTTGGAGGGGGTGGCAGTTGAGACTGGGCGGTACCATGCTGGTTCCTGACTGTTGACGCCAAAACTTTCACGGCAGCAACAGCGAGCGACATTTCCGGGTTCTGCTGAGTGATCTCGTCGAGTTGTGCCCGTATTTTAAAGGGCCCGCCTTGTGACTGCGCTCTTTTGGATGGAGCCATTGCTTTCTTGTGAATTCAGGAAGGAAATGTTGTGTGATTTGCCAAGTGCTCGTCCACACCGCAGATGAACCAGCGGCCGAAATCCACACAAAGCGCGTTTTTTAAATCCGGCACCTGTCGAAGCTGTTAATGGGTTGTTGGAGATTTACATTCAACAAAACCTTCCAAATACAATAATGCAGGGCCCTCGCAAGCGGGTGAGTAATTCATGCTTGCCAGAATTGGGGAGAGTGCCATTTAACAGCTTCCGTCGCAGAAATCTGGTGATCCGCTTCCTGGCTTGGCCGATCGTCCTGGGGATCCAAAGGTAACCACACACCCGTGATCCAACTTCCACTAAACGCGACACTTGTTTTCACAGAAGAACCTTCTTCCAACTGGAACTCGCGGCCGATCCTGGGCAAAAGACACATCGCATATTCCGAAATCAATCGACGGATCGGAAAGCCCTTTGTCCATGTTCAACAGATTGCAGCACAGCTTATTGATGCCGCTGGCAGAAGGTCGCGTTTACTTTATTGGCGGAACATGTGTGGCGCCGAGTCTGATTTTGAAATGAACCATAGACTTGAAAGACCGCGTTTCTCCGAGGGACCATTACCTAAAGAGCCTCAGTCTGAAGGGGGACGACAAGAGCGGGAAGCTGGCAGCTGCGAACGGGTCGCTGAAGGACGAAAAGGGCATTAAAAAGGACAAGGAGCACTTTCGAACGACTCTTGTCAATATCGTCATGTGAGCTCTCATGGGGGGTCCTCTTTTGTATTGTCACCGATCGAACCTTCTTACCGAATCAGGCAAAGCCCCGCTTCGTCAACCGCAAACCTCGCTCAAACTCTGGACCTTCAAAGCCATGAATTTGACAAAGATACCATGGTATGAATACATTTCGACGAACGCCTCCTCCCACTCACATCGAAATACATGCAGCAACGATACTACTACTACATCTCAAACGGAATTGATACACACCATGTCGCTGAGATGGAGGATGAGTGGCTATCCAATGTGCTCAGTCTCTTGTCGGAGAATCTCAAAAGCAACCATAAAATCACGGTTTTCTCGCTGTCGAATGAAATGAGAGACGACTACCATATGAGCGTTAAGAAGGCGATAGGTAAAACCTACTTCTGTTTGACTAGATGCTAACTAAAGATGTGTTGTTATTTCAGTCGATTTTGTTTTGAAAGACCACCGCCAAAAGAATGGCGAGACAGAGTCTGATTCAAACGAGGAAAGCTTTGTCAAGTAACATCCCGCGTTTGATTTTTTGTTTTCGAACACATGTTCACATATATCACCCTAAAGGATCCGGCAGTCGACGCCAAACTGGTCGCAATCTTACACACAGTCGCAAGAAAAGATCAGGTCCAGCTTGTTGATGGTGAATCCAACCCTGCTCGGAATCCTCAAGACATGGAGTAACTACAAAGCAATCAGGCTGTTTGACATTGAGCCAATTTTGAAAAAGGGCGGCGCATTCGAGTTGCGGTCCTTCAAATCCATGATGACCCAGAAGCTGGAAAAGGCGCACGAGAAGATGATGACAATGTGAGTGTGTCTTCAACTTGGGACTGCTCTTGACGTATCGGTTGTCTGACGCCCAACAATTTTACACCAGCTGGTATCCCGCAATGCTCAACGTGTTCTATCAGGGAAGCAAAAAGAACGAATGGTCTTCGATCCCGAACGAGCGCTTGGAATGTTTTTTCCGACAAGTTTCATTTATTCTGTCGGACCAGCTGAGATGCATTGTTGAGGAATCTGTCAAAGACTTTGTTGGCATGTTTGATGGAAGCGTTGTCACAGCCGCGCACCGGGTTGACGGTGGAAAGCCGCTTCAGTTTTCAGTAAAAATGGTCCTGGACGATGGCAAGCTTCGATTCGAACCAGCAATGTCCGACATTCTGAACTCTGTGGAAACGCTGTTTGATTTGCTGCTTGTTGCCACGGACAGGATCCCACGAATCGAAACGCAGCTGTTTTCAAACGGATTGGCCGCAACAACTGTAAACAGTAACAACAACAAACTTCTTTCAATGACTGCGAAACCGGACCAATGTATTCGCGTGGCTTTTGAGGCAACGTTGCCGGCGTTCACTGAAAATGCGAGGAAGAAATTGAGAGAAAACTTGACGCGGTTGTTTGAATTGCCGCAGAAATACACTTCAGAGTTTGACCGCCACAGTGGCTTGATTACGCGCTCCATTGATCATGAAGTCGCCGAGTTTCTGTCGGTCGATCAAACGCATGACCGCATGGCCGAGGTAAAATATTCCTAGCGCTCCTCGCATGCACTGATGAAATGGTTTTTTTTACACTTTCAGGAAGTTAAAAAGTACCGCAGCACTGCAACTGTACTCATCAACAGCGCGTATCCGTTCGTTGTTGGGTTTCCACTGATTGAACTCCACTGCGACGACCTCATCCACGATTTATCTGATCGCGCCATGTTTCACGCAAACAAAATCATGGAGAAAATGGCGTTTGACAACCGCATCATCAATTCCCAGTAAGTGAAATAGAGTAATTGGAGTATGCCCTGCATTAACAACTGTTTTCAGAATTTGCCAATCATTTGAAGAAATGGCGGCAAGTCTGCTCGCGATTCCAAACACGGTCGCCGAAATGGTTGCGCTCCAAAAATGCCTGGAAACAAGTCGATCGACCACTATGAAAAGTCTCGATGAAGCTGTCGATGAAGCGAAAAAGAGGTGAGCAATATTTCAAATGATCAAAGTATGCTCATCACCCTTTTATCTGTTAGACTCAATTTCATGATTTCGTACTCGGACTTGAAGCGCGACGACTGCGACTTGAACAGCATCTTGTTCAGCTGGCCGCAGAGAATGGTCCCAATCTTTGTGGAGAGCGACTCCATTTTACAACGCGCGCGCCAAGCCATCCAAGACGAACTCAAAGTCCGCCGAGAGAAACTCTTTGCCGAAGTGGAATTGTACTCGAAACAAATTGAAGAGTACCACTCATTCGCGGATTACACCGAACTTACGAAGTACCTCAAAACGGCCCAAAAGATGCAGTCCAAGATGGACAATCTCAACGAACGCATCATCGCATTCAACGGCGAAGAAGTACTGTACGGCTGGGAGACCACT
The DNA here is from genome assembly GCA_006535975.1 of Chytriomyces confervae. Classification (NCBI taxonomy): domain Eukaryota; kingdom Fungi; phylum Chytridiomycota; class Chytridiomycetes; order Chytridiales; family Chytriomycetaceae; genus Chytriomyces; species Chytriomyces confervae. The sequence goes on from QEAP01000268.1 coordinate 22,292, forward strand.
CCCTTCCCGGTGCTGCAGGAGGCAATGACAAGTCTCGCGCCGTACTTGAGCTTGTATCAGACATCAGTTGACTTCCAGCGATGCTACCATCTGTGGATGACGGGTCCCTTCCTGAAACTGGACCCTGAAGTCGTCGAAGCGGAAGTGTCTAACATGTGGCGCACAATGTTCAAACTATCGAGCGTTTTTGAAAACGATCCTTCCCCGCTGGAAATCTGCGAAATCACGAAAGAGCAGCTCGAACGTTTCAAAATTCATCTACCGCTAATTAGCACACTTTGTAACCCTGGGTTGAGAGACAGACATTGGCGCGATATTTCGCAGGTGGTTGGGTTCCGGTTCCAGCCAGATGAAAGCACGAGCTTGAACTTTGTTTTGGAACGCAACTTGTCCGAGTACATGGATCAGTTGGAACGAATCAGTTCCGTCGCAACCAAAGAATACTCGTTCGAGAAGGCGCTGCAGAAGATGTATTCTGAGTGGCAGGCGGTGGAGTTGGGAACCATCGATTATCGCGACACTGGAACCCAAATTCTGTGCAGCTTGGATGAGATTCAGACCCTTCTCGATGACCACATTGTCAAGACGCAGACCATGCGTGGATCGCCCTTCATCAAGTCTTTCGAGGAGGAAGCAAAGTCGTGGGAAGAGCGGCTTGTCACCATCCAGGTAAGCCCAGCGAAACCTTTTCTCCGGACTTTCCCTCTAACATTATCTGCAGGAAATATTGGACGAGTGGCTAAAGGTCCAATCCACCTGGCTATACCTCGAACCCATTTTCAGCTCCGAAGATATTATGCGCCAAATGCCGGCAGAAGGAAAACGATTCACAACCGTCAACAAAACATGGAAGGATATTATGGCGCACACAGCGCTCGATCGCAGAGTACTCTACGTAACTGCCCTACCAGGACTATTGGATAAACTCAAGGAAAGCAACAGCGACTTGGACATGATCCAGAAGGGACTTAACCAGTACTTGGAACTGAAGCGGTTGTTTTTCCCGCGCTTTTTCTTCCTTTCGAACGATGAAATGTTGGAAATCTTGTCGGAAACTCGAGACCCGTTGCGAGTGCAACCGCACTTGAAGAAATGCTTTGAAGGAGTCAACAGTTTGGAGTTTGACGAGAAGCTCGATATCAAAGGAATGTACAGCGCACAAAAAGAATATGTGAAATTCACAAGTCCAGTGTCCACAGCGGATGCAGCGGGTGCGGTGGAAAAGTGGCTCGTTGATGTTGAGAAACTCATGTTGATTAGTCTGCGAGAGGTGTGCGCCACGTCTCACGCAGCGTACCGAGAAACGCCTCGTGAAAAGTGGGTACTGGAATGGCCTGGACAGGTTGTGATTGGCGTGAGTTCAATTTATTGGACAAAGGAGGTGGAATTTGTGTTGTTGGAGGGGCAAAAGCTTGGCCTCAAAAAGTATTTGGAACTCAGCACTGAGCGGCTGAACAAAATTGTGGAGCTAGTGCGAGGTAACTTGACAAAGCTTGGGAGGATTACCCTTGAAGCGCTCGTTGTTGTAAGTGCTGCCCCGTATTCCAAAAGACTCGAACTCAGACATTTGCTTTGTTCCAGATTGATGTCCACGCCAGAGATGTGATTGGGAAATTGGACGAAGAAGGCGTGTCCACCGTTTCCGAATTCGGATGGCTTAGTCAGCTGCGATACTACTTTGAGAAAGAAACGGGAATCATTGTCAAAATGATTAACTCGGTCCAAAAGTACGGCTACGAGTACCTCGGAAACACTGGGCGGCTTGTCATTACTCCACTGACAGACAGATGCTACCGCACGCTTTTTGGGGCTCTTCAGTTGAATTTGGGAGGTGCTCCTGAGGGACCCGCTGGTAAGCCCACCTGCGTAGACTTTATTCTCAGATCAACACTGACGCTGTTCTTGAAAACAGGAACCGGAAAGACAGAGTCCGTCAAAGATTTAGCCAAAGCATTGGCAATGTTCTGTGTCGTCTATAACTGCTCTGATGGTTTAGATTACATTGCCATGGGGAAATTCTTCAAAGGGCTCGCATCTGCCGGTGCATGGGCATGCTTTGATGAGTTTAACCGCATTGATTTGGAAGTGCTTTCTGTCGTTGCGCAGCAGATTTTGACGATTCAGAGAGCGAAGGCGGCCAAACTGGAAACGTTTGTTTTCGAAGGAACGGAACTAAACCTGAACCCAGTGTGCAACTGCTTCATTACCATGAATCCTGGTTACGCCGGTCGTTCAGAGCTTCCTGATAATTTGAAGGCTCTTTTCAGGTAATTGCTTGATTTTTGGTAAATTGTTCCTGCTGACAAGTTTGTGATTTCTCTTTTCCACAGACCAGTCGCAATGATGGTAAGTGTATAAGTGTACTTGATTACCAACGTGCTGAATACACATCGCATTCCAGGTCCCCGACTACACCCTCATTTCCGAGATTTCGCTTTACTCGTTTGGTTTCACGGCTGCCAGAAGCCTCGCTGTAAAGATCGTCGCCACCTACCGCCTCTGTTCCGAGCAGCTATCATCTCAAGATCACTATGATTACGGCATGAGAGCAGTCAAGTCAGTTCTCTCAGCCGCAGGTGCTCTGAAGCTCAAATTCCCCAACGAAAACGAAAACATCTTGCTTCTACGCTCCATCATTGACGTGAACTTGGCAAAGTTCTTGTCCCAGGATATTCCCTTGTTCCGTGGTATCACAGCCGACTTGTTCCCAGGAACTGTACTTCCAACGCCAGATTATGAGCGACTCATTAACTGCATTCAGAGTAACTGCGATCGTATGAACCTTCAAAATGTTCCAGCATTCCTTGAAAAGATTCTTCAAATCTACGAAATGATGCTTGTGCGGCACGGGTTCATGGTTGTCGGGGAATCCTTTTCGGGAAAGACGGCAGCGTATCGTGTACTGCAGAGCGCGTTGACCGACTGCGCAAAGATCTCTCCGGACACGGATGTAAAAGTCCTGGTAACGGTGCTGAACCCAAAGTCCATCACAATGGGTCAGCTGTACGGCCAATTTGATCCAATCACGCATGAATGGTCTGATGGAGTTCTTGCATTGACTTTCCGCACATTTGCATCAGCGCAAAGTCCAGAACGAAAGTGGCTCATCTTTGATGGACCTGTGGATGCAATCTGGATTGAAAACATGAACACGGTGCTCGATGATAACAGAAAGCTTTGTCTCAACAGTGGTGAGATTATTCAGCTGTCTTCAACAATGAGTATGGTATTTGAAGTCAGGGATTTGGCTGTCGCTTCTCCGGGTATGTGTGTAATATATGATCCCCACTCCAATGCAACAACGAAATTTACACAACTCCAACAGCTACTGTGAGTCGCTGCGGTATGATTTACATGGAGCCTCATCGTCTCGGTTGGCGTGACACCCTTGTCGTTTCTTGGATGAAGCGGAACCTCCTCGCAACACAGGAGCAAAAAATGGTTTACACCATGATTGACTGGCTCGTTCAGCCGCTCATGACTTACGTGCGAAGAGAGTTAAAAGAACTGTGTGAAACGCTGGACACAAATCTGGCCGTGTCCATGCTCAATATTTTCGAGAGCCTCGTTGACGACTGCCAAAAGAGCATCGAAGTGTCGAACAAGCTGTTGCAAGGGTTTTTCATTTTCTCTGTGGTGTGGTCTGTGGGTGCAAGCGTCAATGATAAGGGTCGAGAACTGTTTAACGCAATGCTCCGAACAATGCTTATGGGTGGGGACACACGCTTCCCAGTTCCTGCTGGCTTTGAGCTCGAAGCAAAGTGTCCCGATGGATCGTTGTACGACTACGTGTTTGATAAAAACGAAGGTGGCAAGTGGAAAGCCTGGGTGGACACCATCGATTCTTCGTTCACGATCCCAGCAAAAGCAAAGTATGACGACATTATGGTTCCCACGCTGGACACTGCGCGGTACTCTTTCTTACTCAAGACCCTAGCGACGCACAGCAAGTCTGTTTTGTTTGTCGGGCCAACGGGGACGGGCAAGTCCATGTACGTCAAGGACACGTTGGTCAATGGTCTATCCAAGGAAGTATATATTCCCACGTTCATTACATTTTCGGCGCAGACGTCAGCGAATCAGACGCAGAATATCATCGAATCGAAAATGGACAAGCGGAGGAAGGGAATTTTTGGTCCGCCGCTGGGAAAGAAGGGTGTTATATTTGTGGATGATTTGAATATGCCAGCACGTGAAACGTACGGCGCTCAACCCCCAATCGAGCTGCTCCGGCAGTGGATGGACCATGGTGGATGGTACAACTTGCAAGAAAACGCAATGCAGGAGTTCATCGACATTCAGTTTGTTGCTGCGATGGGGCCTCCAGGAGGTGGCCGTAATCCAATCACTTCTCGTGTAAGCTGACTTTTTGTGGTTGTTTTATCAACATTTTTTAAACTCTGTCTTCCCAGTTTCTGCGTCACTTCAACATGATCACCATCACCAACTTCGACGATCCAACATTGGACAAGATTTTCAAAACAGTGCTTGACTGGCACTTTACAACCAAAAACTTCCCATCCGAGATCCAAGCGCTTTCGAGAAGCCTGATCGACGCAACACGAGAGATTTACCGCTCATCCATGGACAACCTGCTACCGACCCCGCGCAAATCACACTATACTTTCAACTTGCGTGACTTTGCTCGAGTGACACAGGGCATCTTGCTCGCACGAAGCGACCTGTTTACAGAAATCCCAAAAGTAATTCGGCTGTGGCAGCATGAAGTGTACCGTGTCTTTTATGACCGTTTAATCGATGACGAAGACCGCGAGTGGCTGTTTAAAAAGTGTAAAGAAGTTGTCAAATCCAAGTTCAATCTCGAATTCAACCAAGTCTTTAAAACGTACGACTCTGACACTGACGGAGTTGTGACCGACGAAGACCTGCGCAGTCTCATGTTTGCCACCTTTTACACCGCAAAGGATGTCAACAAATGCTATAACGAAATAGACGACTTGTCCGAACTTTCCGTGTTTATGGACAAGCAGTTGAGCGACTATAACGCAATGAGTAAGAAGCCGATGGATCTCGTCATGTTCCGATTTGCGATCGAGCACATTTCCCGAATCAGCCGAGTGCTGCTTCAGCCACGCGGAAGTATTTTATTGGTCGGAGTTGGAGGAAGTGGGCGACAGAGCTTGACGCGCATGGCAGCCTTTGTTGCTGACTACGACGTGTTCCAAGTAGAGATAGCAAAAAACTATGGCATGGTCGAGTGGCACGAAGACATTAAAAAGATATTCAGGTCAGCTGGAGGACTGGGCCGGCAGACTGTCTTTTTATTTTCAGACACGCAAATTCAGCAAGAAGCGTTCCTGGAGGAGATCAACAACATTCTCAACTCTGGAGAGGTACCCAACTTGTATCCCAACGACGAAAAGCAGGAACTGTTCGAAGTCATGCGAAACAACGGCGCGCGCATGGGTGAAGCCACTCCGGCTGCAATGTTCCAAATGTTTATCGACCGTTGTAGAGAGAACCTGCATATTGTTCTGTGCATGAGTCCTGTTGGAGAAGCATTCAGAAACCGGCTTCGAAAGTTTCCGTCGCTGATCAACTGCTGCACAATTGATTGGTTCAGAGACTGGCCGGACGATGCCTTGGAAATTGTTGCGACAAAGTTCCTGAGCGACGTAGCCATCGACGATGCAATACGGCCGTTTGTTGTGTTCATGTGCAAGCACTTTCACGAGAGCGTTAAAAAACTATCGGACGCATTTCTTAAGCAGCTGCGGCGGCACAACTACGTTACTCCGACATCGTATTTGGAACTCATCAAAACGTTCAAAAGTCTGCTGAGTCTCAAGCGATCGGCCGTGTTGAAGTTGAAATACCGGTACGTCAACGGACTAGATAAACTAAACTCGGCGCAGAGTTCCGTCTCCAAAATGCAAGTCGACCTCGGGAATCTGCAACCACAGCTGCTTGTCACGAAGGATGAGACGGACAAGATCATGGTCCAGATTGAGCGCGAGTCAAAGGAAGTCATGGCAACGAAAAAAATTGTGCAAGCGGATGAAGCCGTTGCAAACAAGACGGCCGAAGAGGCAAGAGAGATGAAGATGGACTGCGAGGCGGGTCTGGCTGAAGCGATTCCGGCGCTGGAGTCCGCTCTGGCCGCGCTTGACACTCTCAAATCGTCCGATATTACTGTGCTCAAGTCAATGAAAAGTCCGCCACCGGGTGTGAAGCTAGTCATGGAAACAATCTGCATCATGAAGGATGTAAAACCCATCAAAATCCCAGACCCAGCCGGATCGGGTAAAAAAATCGAAGACTACTGGGGTCCTTCGAAAACATTAATGTCAGACATGAAGTTCCTGGACTCGCTCAAAGCGTTCGACAAGGACAATATCAATGTCAACATTATGAAGCAGATTCGATCCAAGTACATGGAAAACCCCGAATTCGACCCCGAGAAGATCAAGAATGCCTCCTCAGCGGCTGAAGGTCTTTGCCGTTGGGTTCGAGCCATGGAGTGCTATGACCGTGTCGCCAAAGTCGTTGCTCCCAAAAAGCTTGCATTGGCCCAGGCAGAATCTGACTTGGCCGCAACGATGGCGAAACTGAACGAAAAGCGAGCCGTGCTGAAGCAGGTTGAAGACAGAATGGCCGCTTTGGAAGCCAACTTCAAAGCAATGTGCGACAAAAAAGAGGCCCTCGAAAAACAAGTTATTTCCGTGTCGAACCAGCTGATTCGGGCAGAGAAACTGATTGGAAGTCTTGGTAGCGAGCGTGACCGATGGACTCAGTGTGCCGCAGACTTGGATCAAAAGCTCACGGCAATCACTGGCGATGTTCTTGTCTCATCAGGAATCGTGGCTTACCTGGGCGCTTTCACAAAGCTTTATCGTGACGACTGCATCAATGGTTGGACTACAGTCTGCAAAGAGAAGGGAATTCCATGCTCCGAAGTGGTGAAGCTGTCGAATATTCTCGGCGATGCAGTCAAAATCCGAGCCTGGAATCTTGCGGGGCTGCCAAATGACTCCTTCTCCATTGACAACGGTATCGTCATTTCGAACGCACGGCGTTGGCCGCTGCTTATCGATCCTCAGGGTCAAGCCAACAGATGGATCAAGAACATGGAAAAATCTAAAAACCTCGCTGTTGTGAAACTGACTGACGGCGATTACGTGCGAACACTGGAGAATGCTGTTCAGTTTGGAACGCCGGTTCTTTTGGAGAATGTTGGCGAAGAATTGGATCCCGTTCTGGAACCGCTGCTGCTTAAACAAACCTTCAAGCAAGGCGGTATCATGTGTATCAAGCTCGGAGATGCTGTCGTGGAATACTCGCCAGACTTTAGGTTCTACGTCACAACCAAGTTGCGCAACCCGCACTATCTTCCTGAATTGTCCACGAAAGTGACATTGCTCAACTTCATGATCACACCCGAGGGTCTCGAAGATCAGTTGCTGGGTATTGTGATTGCAAAAGAGCGGCCGGAACTTGAGGAAATGAAGAACCAGCTGCTGCTCCAATCAGCAGAGAACAAGAAGCAGTTACAAGAGATTGAGGACAAGATCCTGGAAGTCCTCTCAGCATCTGAGGGAAACATTTTGGAAGACGAAACCGCGATTCAGATCCTGTCTTCTTCAAAAGTGCTCGCCAATACAATCGCCGAGAAACAAGCAACAGCCGAAAAGACGGAGATAAAAATCGACGAAATCCGAATTGGGTACAAACCCATCGCCATCTATTCGTCCATTTTATTCTTTTGCGTTGCGGACCTCGCAAACATTGAGCCCATGTACCAGTACTCGCTGACGTGGTACATCAACCTATTCATCAGCTCCATCGAAACAAGTGAAAAGTCGTCCGACTTGGACGCGAGACTTGGAATACTGCGAAAACACTTTACAGAGTCGCTGTACTGCAATGTGTGTCGCTCGCTGTTTGAGAAGGATAAGCTGGTCTTTTCATTCATGTTGTGTATATCCATCCTTAAGGGCAACAACGAGATCGATTCAGACGAATGGCGCTTTTTGATCACGGGGGGTATAGGTATCGGGGATCTGACCCTGCCGAACCCGGATCCGACTTGGATGACGGAAAAGTCTTGGGCAGACGTGTGTTTGCTCTCAACACTGGCAGGATTTCAAGGATTCTCGAAACTGTTTCCCGACGACGTTGCGCAATGGAAACGACTTTTTGAAAGCACAGATCCGCATAAAGTCGACTTTCCTGGTAAATCCACTTTCTTTTTTTCTGATGGCACAAGCTAATTAATCGCGACATTTTCAAAAGGGCAATGGAAGTCACAACTGAATTCATTCCAAAAACTCCTCGTGCTTCGATGCCTGAGACCTGATAAACTCACAGCCGCTGTTCAAGTCTACATTATCGAGAAAATGGGCAAACGCTTTGTCGAGCCGCCTCCGTTCAACTTGGCCAGCAGTTACGTGGACTCCAACACATGCGCTCCTTTGATTTTTATCTTATCGCCTGGGGCGGACCCAATGACGGGGCTCCTCAAGTTTGCCGAGGAAAAGAAAATGAGCGGGAACCGGCTTCAATCCATTTCCCTGGGTCAGGGCCAAGGCCCCATTGCAGCAAAACTCATCAGCACAGGTGTCAACGACGGGTCCTGGATTGTGTTGCAAAACTGTCACTTGGCAGTCAGTTGGATGTCCACGCTAGAAAAAATTTGTGAAGATCTTTCACCGGAAACGACGCATAAAGATTTCCGACTGTGGCTGACGGCGTATCCCAGCGACAAGTTCCCGGTAACGCTGCTTCAGAATGGAGTGAAAATGACAAACGAGCCACCGAAAGGATTGCGCGCGAACCTTATCAAGAACTACCTCAGCGATCCTTTGAATGAAAAGTCCTTTTACGAAGGATGTAAACAGCAAGTACCGTATGAGAAGCTTATTTACACCCTCTGCTTCTTCCACGCTGTGATTCAGGAAAGGCGGCAGTTTGGGCCGATTGGATGGAACATTCCATACGAGTTTAACGACACAGATCTCAGAATTTCAGTCAGACAGCTCCGAAACTTTTTAAACGAGTACGACGATATTCCTTACCAGGCGCTTATTTACCTGACAGGTATGAAGGTGGTTTCGATGGTAGCAGTTCTGATTTGTTGTTGTTCCAGGGCAATGCAATTATGGTGGAAGAGTCACGGATGACAAAGACCGAAGGGCGCTTTTAACGCTTCTTGAGCTGTACTACAATAAGGAGGTTGTCACAGTTCCCCGCCACAAATTATGCGCCATCGATGATTACATAGTCCCAGAAGTTTCAACGCACGCGGCTATGCTCAAGTTCTTTGAAGGCCTTCCCCTGGAAGCCAAACCCGAAGTATTCAGTTTACACGAAAACGCAGACATCACACGCAACAACCTCGAAACCGACATTTTCTTCAAAGCAATCTTGTCAACGCAGGCACGCACGGACTCTGGCGGTTCCAAATCGAACGAGCAGATTATTTCGGAAGTCGCGTCGGACATGTTTGCGAGGCTGCCGCCGCCTTTTGATCTGTATCTTGTCCAGCAAAAGTATCCCGTCAGCTACAATGAAAGCATGAATACAGTGTTACTCCAAGAAATTATTCGGTACAGGAACTTGGTTGAAATGATCCGCGACTCGCTCGTCAACATTCAAAAAGCAATCAAAGGGTTGGTCGTCATGTCCGCCGAAGTGGAGGACGTCAGCACAAGTATTCTCGTTGGCACTATTCCGTCATATTGGGCCAAGAAATCGTACCCGTCCATGAAATCGCTTGGCGGTTACTACGCAGACTTGCTCGCACGATTAAACTTTTTCAACAAATGGATTGCCGACGGACAGCCCATCGTTTTCTGGCTGAGCGGGTTCTTTTTCACGCAGAGTTTCTTGACGGGTTGTTTGCAAAACTTTGCGAGAAAGTACACAATCCCTATCGATCAACTCGCGTTTGATTTTCTTGTGCAGCAAACAAAGACGGCGGGTGTCAGGCCAGAGGAAGGGCAGTACGTGTTTGGACTATTTTTGGAGGGAGCGCGGTGGGATGTCAAGAGCAATTCTATTGTGGAGTCCATGCCGCGAGTGTTGTTTGATGTTGTGCCCGTGATTTGGTTGAAACCGACGGAAGTTAGTAAGTTGAGCATTGAGAAAAAGTACGAATGTCCTATCTACAAAACAAGTGCACGGCGAGGAATTCTATCGACAACTGGGTAAGCTGAAACAGTGTGACTAATGTGATTTGATGCTCAATCGCGCTTCTTTGCAGACACTCCACCAACTTTGTCATGAACATGAGGCTCCCAACAAGCGTTCCAGAGGAAATATGGATTCGAAGAGGTGTTGCCGGTCTTTTAGCTCTAGACTTTTAGTTGTGCAATAAAAAGCAACTTTTATCGAAGTCGTTTTATTGTCTGAGGAGAATTCTTCACGACGTTGTCTTTTTCGGAGCCTCGTAGCGAATCCAGCGCAGCAGATTTGGTTTGATTGTTGGGTATTTTTTCGATTTGTACTTCGAAAGGACTTCGTCCACCAAATTCGCATTGTAGCAAATAACGTAATCATCGCGGCTGTCCTTCACGAGCATGTCCAAGTTTTTCAGAGTTGCGACAATGTCGGCATGCGTCATGAATGTTTTGGATGCAATATCTGCCATGAATTTGAAAGGGGTGCGTCAACCCACGGATCAATAAAACTACATCAATTTGGTCACATACCTTCAATCGAAACAGTTTCATTGTTCATTTTCCGCAGTTCCTGCAGCACTGCGATACGCCAGTAACTTCTGTAACTGAGCAGGCCAAGATCCGAAAGTGGCTTTTCCGGCGATCCAGGCTTTTCTTCTTTTTTCGACAACAGGTAACCTATTCCATCAAAGAATAAATTTAAGTTAGCGCTTTGAAAGTGAGGAGGAAAATGCAAAAGGCTCGCACTAAAGTCGATGAGCAGTTGGCCATAGCCTTTTCGCTGATGAATCGGTAGCGTCAGGATGCATGATAAATTAAAATTGGAGCTGGATCGTTTTTCCTGTGTCGCAAATTAGATGGACGCGTTTAAGATTCCCAAGTTAGAAGGATGCGCTCAAAACCAGAGTTGACGGACAACCTTTGAGAAATACCCGACAAAATGGAATCCTTCTTCGTCGCGCTCGGTCATGACATAGAACAGAAACGGCTCGACATCGTAATAAAGCGTCTTGTGGTCCAGAAACATTTTCGCAAGAAGGCACAAGTTTTGGCAGTAAATTTTGTTGTTTTTGCCGTCCACTTCGAAAATGGAAACAACGCCGTCGCGATAGATTTCGTTTCCTGGAGGGCTCGTCAGTGGGCATTTGAGCTGCCGGGTTGGGTGGAAGGAGTCATTTAGATCCAGGGAAACGGTTTTCTCTGAATGGCCATACCTTGTGACGTTTGGTCATGAATGCGCTCTTCATGTATTTGAGACAGAATTCGCACAAGTACAGCGTCTGCTGCTGACAGTACTCTTCTGGATATGGTGCGGCATACCATGTCCCAATGCGCCACTTGCCGAAATGGATGGTGTCAATTAGCTGGACCGGATTTGCGGCGGCTGAAGTTGCAAAGACAGCGCCAGACGTCACATTCTCGGACGCCTGCATTCAGATGTATAAAAAAGGAGACTGTCGAAGTGGAATACGCAGAAACCAACCTCGACGCGTGCTTTCTCGTACGCAGCCACGTCAACAAAAGTGGGAGTGCATTTGACCAGGTCCGCATCCGCCGAACCGAGGATGGGTTCGAACAGATTGACAATGTGCGAGCGGACGTATGAGTGGCCTGCTGGATGGGTCTGAGCCTGGGTGTGTGGGGTTGGAGTGCCCAGGTGCCGCTTGGTCTATGCATGAGTTGACACGCCACCCATTAGAGAGGATGAATTGGGCGGATGAGTGAATACGATGCACACCTTGGCGCTGCTGGCTCCGCTTGACTTCCGCTTTGCGCTAGACATTGTATGGGGATATTGTTGTGATGTAATAATTCGGACTCGGATCCACCCAGCCTGAATGGAACGCACTGGGTCAAAGCGCTCGCCTAGTAACGTGTACGATGGTTATTGCAGTTGGTCAAATGCTGGATGGAATGTGGAGAGAGGATATTTTGTGACTGTGGAATGGCTCGCCGAAACCATTCCTACGATAACCATATATCGAGAGCTAGTATCCGGCGGGTTAGCTGCTTTTCTACCGCGTTGGAGTTGGTGTGTCGTTCTTTGCATCCAAGGCATTCAGTGAGAATGCAATGCCATCCCACTTAGTTTTATTCCCTTTCATCACAGAAATCGTGAGTAACGCATGCAGCTCCCCAACACACGCCCATCACCACCCACCGCCCCATCCTGCCGTCGAATGAAGCCCATGGCCGTAGTTCTAATCGCGAGTCGACTCTGCTGATGGATGCTCACGTCGTTCAAAGTGTATCTGACCGCACCAACAACTCGTCATCTACACTTCGAAATTCCTCGAACTGGCACTCGAACCATCTTCTCGCCATCCCCCTATAGCCCGTCCCGTTTCGAAAGAAGTGGTTGACAACCTAGTATTGAAACATATGCTAAACTCCGCCCCTTCCCTCCATCGAAACCGGTGTGATTAGATAAAATGACCGGAGTTACCGTCAAGGATGTGTCTGCCCACTCTTTCGTCAAGGCCTACGCTGCTTACCTGAAGCGTACCGGAAAACTCGAGGTCCCCAAGTGGGTTGACCTTGTCAAGACCTCCACCCACAAGGAGCTTGCCCCATACGACCCAGACTGGTTCTACGTCCGTGCTGGTGCGTGCAAAATTTCGCTCGATTGGATTTTCGCCGTTCGCTCATTAAGAATATTTCTACAGCTTCCGTTGCCCGTCACATCTACCTCCGCCCCCAGGTCGGTGTCGGTGCCTTGAAGAAGAACTACGGAGGTTCCAAGAACCGTGGAAACAGACCCCACCACCACCAGAACGCCTCTGGATCCGTTCTCCGTAAGGTTCTCCAGGCCCTTGAGAAGATCAAGGTTCTCGAGAAGGACGAGACCAAGGGACGCACCATCTCCCAGGACGGACAGAAGGATTTGGACCGTATCGCGGCCCAGATTGTTCGTGCTGCCGAGAAGGCTTGAACTGTTCGAATTCCGAATGGTTTTTGTCACTTGTAAGGGAAGGTCAACGGATTATGATCAAATGCTTGGGAATAAACATGTGATGCACTTACATCCAATTGCGCTTGTGTTCGATGTGATTTTGTCGACCTTCAACTTCAATACTCCAGCTTTAAAGTGCATCTCTCCCTGAAAACAAGTTATACCAGAAACGAAATAGATCTGTAGGGGCCGGGAAGGGGCAAGGGTTAAAACAAATGATTTAATGCACTCCAACAAGCACGCCTTTTCTCACATTTGCAGACTGAAGCAGGTTGAAGCCCGAATCTGAAGGCGCCCTCTTTCTCAAAATAAATCATTCATTTTGACTGTTGTATATTGGCTGCTGGATTGATCCGAACCGTGCATAATTGCTGTCGACGAACCGACACGTTGTTGGTCTTCGTGGGTTGCCTGGCGCTGTTGCTGGTTTTGGTTGGTGAGTGAGCAATTTTGCAGTCAGTGAATTTTGTAAGCAGACCACGGCATGTGGATCCTCTCCCACCCACCACAACACATCCCCATCAGCACGGCATCGACCAGCGATCGCAAGATGGGCAACGATATGAACGGATGCAATCGTCAGTCAGAGATGCACTCGCCGGATACGAATGATGGACCGTAGGATGTCAGATGTCGTTGCTTGGAATGGACGAAGTATGCGTGCAAGAATCGAACAGCCAGACGCTCTCTCCTCTGCCCCTATCAATATACGTACCGCCAGCAAACGAACTAACTCTTTCTCTCTTGTGTTTTATCTAGATAATCCCAAATGCCCCACTCCTTTGGTAACTACATCTATTCGAATCACCCCATGCGCCTGCTCCTCGAATACGTTCTCGAAGCGATATCTAAATCTCACCGCGGCTATTCCATGTCTCGAAAACCGAAATCTAACTCGCCATGCAACTATGAATAGGTCTCCGTGCTCG
>QEAP01000269.1:0-24621 GCA_006535975.1 Chytriomyces confervae
CGCCGCTGCAGAGAACGGCCCTGCTGCTTCTGCCGAATCTGCATCTGCCGCGGTTTCTTCAGGCGGTGGACTTCAGCGCTTCACCATCTTGAAAAGCGTGGCTGCTCCATTAGAACGAGCGAATGTTGACACGGACATGATTATTCCCAAGCAGTTTTTGAAGACGATCAAGCGAACGGGTCTTGGAAAGGCTCTGTTCCACGAAATTCGTTATGACTTGACTGCACCTGTCGACTCTTTGACAGGAATGCACCCGGAGATCCCCAGTTTTGTGTTGAATCAGCCGGCTTACCGTAACGCAAAGATTTTAGTGGCTGGTGTTAATTTCGGATGTGGAAGCTCTCGGTGAGTTCCTTTTACACTTGTTGCGCTTTTTATTTCCTAGTCTTGCTCATTTTCGAAACGATTTTCCAGTGAACATGCACCATGGGCCTTGTTGGACTTTGGAATTCGTTGCATTATCGCCGAGTCCTTTGCCGACATTTTCTACAACAACTGCTTCAAAAACATGATGCTTCCTATTATCCTCTCTAAACAACACGTTGACGCGATCATGCAAGACGGCAAAGCCGGTAAACATGTGGAAGTCGATCTCGTTTCTCAGTCTGTGCGCCGTGCGAATGGGGAGGTCATTTCCTTTGAAGTGGACGAGCTTCGGAAACGGTGCTTGGTGGAAGGACTGGATGACATTGGCATGACCTTGCAGAAAGAGTCAGACATCAGCCGGTTTGAAGAAAAGAGAACCAAAGTGTGGCCGTGGCTGGATTTGTACCATGTTTCAGGGGATGCGTTTGTAACTGCCGCCGGCAAGGGTTCCAAGAAACCGAAGCTGTCCGATTGGTGATGTTTTCTGTCGGCCTGTGTATGATTAGGACTTTCTGTTTCAAGTGGCCGAATAAATGCTTTTTTTGCGTTGTGCTTGTGCGTCGTTTCTGCTTATCTCAGTTGACAAGCAGACCATTTATTGCCAGGTTGGTCTCACGCAATAAAAGGTAACTGGACAGTTGCATGAGCGCCGACTGAGATAAGATGGCCGCATAAAATGGACTTTTAAATTTGTCAAAACAAACACACTGACAACTTTGTTTTGCTTTGATCAGCGCGCAACTTGCCGAAGACACACAACAGCAGGCGCTGACGACAACAACACCTCCATTCTGAATTCAACTCTTGTCACGCATTTGCAAGCATGCTCCTCGCCGCGTTCCTGCTTGCCACCGCTGTTTCACTGTTACATGCGTCGCCGATTGTTCGCCGGGCACCCGCAAAGACCAACTGCCGAACTTACACCGACACAACAAATGCATCCGCAATCGAGTACAGCAGCTTCTCAGCCTGGATTGATGGCTCTGAAATCTTGTGAGCAAAACAAGTCAGTATGACAGTTGCGTTATTCTAACATTCTTTGGTTGATGTTTTCACACAAGGCTTTGGGACTTTGGATCGCGGTCTAATCCCGTCAACAACAACTACACATCCGTGCTTGTGAACCCGCTTTATTTCCCTGTTTATCCGAATGGGAAATCGGCTGGAGATCCGGTCTCGAACCATGTTGCGTGTTCAAAAAAGTATTCCGATGCGTGGGTACTTGTTAAAGTACAAGTACGACGGACTACCGTTTATAATTCTGTGAGTATTTTACGTTCATATATTCTGACGAAGCTGACTTTTGTGTGGGGATTCCAGATCCGATTCAAAAGCGCGTTTGACCCGTACAGCTTATCCACCGCTAAAGCGTACGCCGTTGCAAATATGCCAATGGTTCCACTTGGAAGCACGCTAAACGGCGTTGATAAAATCAACATTGTGTCTGGTTGGTACAGGTACGTTTTCTTTTTACTTTGCATTCTCGAACAAATGGTCCATTCACAATTGTTCAACCACATTCAGAGGAAACCGCATCAGTTTGCTGGACCTTGGTCTGCAGCAGGAAGTCTCTAAACTCGTGACTGAGCTTCCGACACGGTCTGAAGTGGACGTGCTGGACCAGGACGATTACATCCTATCTACCATTGTGGAGTCGGTTCAATTCAATTCACCTGAAACCTTTTTTGTGTGAGTTTCTTCTTTGACATTTTGTGTCTATCTTTTGGACCAGTCTCTCAAATAGTTTCTTCAGAAAATATACACTCTCGAACAACTCTTTCAGTGGGAGTATGAACTCGTTTAGTCAGCTCCCGATTGAGCTGTCTTCTCCAGCGCCAGTCCCGTTTCTGTTCAATTATCCACCAGTGTTGAACCAGCCACTACCTTCCTCAACCACTACATCAGAAACGGTTTCAGAACCTGCTGCCTTCACAACTGCGTCAATTGAAACAACCACCACCGAAGCAACCGTGAGCGAAAGTTCGACTGTCAAAACTTCCGAAACCATTGGAATAAGAACAACGATTGAAACCCCAACACCAAGTTCGGAAGACACTGTCGAAACAAGCACGGAGAATACAACCACCGAATCAACTACAAACATTGAAAGTACTGCTGAAACGACGTCTAACGAGCCATCAACTGTGGAATCTACAACGGAAACAGTAACCCCATCAGAACCTCCTGCACCGCCTGGAAGTATAGTAACAACCACAGAAACCACAACTCGAAGAAAAGAAGTTTACTATGTGACTGAATTTGTCGAAATTGATGAAACTGCGCTGGAGAGTGAAACTGAGGCTGTCACAACTACCTCCGTTGAGGGGGTTACGTCTTCTTTTTCGAGCGAAGTACCACCAGTGCAGACGATAACTTCAACTTCATCTGAATCGACTTTATCTGAATCGACTTCCACTGAATCGACTGCCACGGAGATCGGTTCAACTTCAAATATTTTCACCCCTGTAAAGACCGTGAGCAGGAATCCGTGGGAAAACCCTCCGCCGACGTTAGCTCCAACTACTTCCACCACAACTTCTATTTCCACAACTGAGAGCACAAATGAAGCAACTGTAACATCTGAAAATCAGCCAGCAACCTCTGCGCTTGGTACGGAAGTTGCGACCGAAACGGTTGCGACAACTGAATATGGGACATACTTTGGGACAGAGATCGCAACCACATCTACCACTACGGCACCCAACACGTCAGTAACTCAAGGCAATCAAGAAACTGAGACACAGGAAGTCGTTGAAACTACAACTGCAGCAATGCTATCAACCGCGACATCAACAACAACCTTCGAATCCAGCTCAAGCACAGTCGAATCAACCGCCGAAACCAGCATCGTTTCAGATACTACAGAGACTCCACCAGAACCTTCAAATCCTCCGGCAGGAACGGTGCAAGTCAGCTCCACAGAAACCACCACAAACCATACGTACTACGTGACAGAGTGGGTCGAAGAAACTGAAACTACCACCTTGGAATCAGAGGAGCCGCCTACACAGACGCCTGGTACTTCTAGCACCAGCTACTATGTGACAGAATCTGTTGAGGAAACTGAGCAAAATACAGATATTGATGAGGGGTCAACGATCACGTCAACCACTTCAACCACTTCAACCAATTCAGCCACTTCAACCACTTCAACCACTTCAACCACTTCAACCACTTCAACCACTTCAACCACTTCAACCACTTCAACCACGTCAACCACGTCAACCACTTCGATCGAAGTTACTGAATCGTCGCCTTCATCAACCACTGTCAACTCTTCAACGGAGCAAGTTGGAGAAAGCACCGAAACCAGCACAGTACCAACCACAACTGCGTTGGAGGGTCCATCCTCATCATCGACTGCAGATTCAACCAGCAGTAACCACTCATACTACGTCACCGAATGGGTCGAAGAAACAGAGACTGAGAGTGACGTGGTTGAGTTGCCGACCACCAGTGCCACTGTGCAGACCCAAACTGTGCCAGCAGCGCTGACTAGCAGCAACCATCTATACTATGTCACCGAGTGGGTGGAAGAACCCGATGATACCACAGAGGCATTAACCACGCAGCCATCAACAGAGACTCACTCAGCCGAGTCATCTGCGTCTCCCACTACAACCAGCAACCATCTTTATTATGTGACTGAATGGGTTGAAGAAAGCGAATCCGAGACGGCACAAATCCCCTCCCCTGCCATCACTCCCTCAACAAATACTTCTGCTACAAGCAACCATCTGTACTATGTTACCGAATGGGTTGAGGAGACAGAAACTGCGAGCGAGCCTGCGCCTGGTTCCACACTCACACAAAGTTCACAAACTACAGCAGCTCCAAGTACCAATAGCAGCAATCACGTCTACTATGTGACTGAGTATATTGAGGAGAGTGAGAGTGAAGAAGTGACCGCGTCAATGTCGCAGACAGTCAAAACACCCGCTGAACCATCTGTGGCTCCAGCTCAAACAGTTACAACCACTTCCATCCAAACCGAATCGGGTGTATTGCCATCAAACAGCTCTCAGCACGTCTACTATGTGACTGAGCTGGTTGAGGAAACAGAAACTGCAGACAGCAGCAACGATGCAACATCAGCATCGTCAGCATTGGAATCAGGCACGACCAGTTTAATACCAAACTCAACTTCCAAGGCTGTGTACTATGTCACTGAGTTTATCGAAGAGACCGAGGGGCCGACTGATTTGTATTCTCCAACAACAACTACCGTTACTGTAAGCGACAGCACGTCTCGCGCAATGTACTACATTTCCACACGAACCAGAATCAGACGAAGCAAGAGCACTTCCACAACTTCATTTACTACGATACCTACCCAACTAGATGCGACTGAGCCGCTTTTGCCATCGGAGGAGGTGCCGGCAGGAGTGACGCAGACAACAACCTCCACCACTGCGACTTCCGACCATCCATTCTACTTTGTCACAACCCGAATTCGAAGACTGAAGCACCGAACGTCGTCAATCGTGACGCCCACAACGACGGCAATAGCGTTGGAGACAGAATCTGAAACAGAGACAGATCCAGAATTCTACCACGCCAAAAAGCTGACGCGGCTGCGCCCTGCGAGAACCCAAGTGGCATAAAGTGTTATTGTAAAGAAATATCCGCATAGAGAAG
Source organism: Chytriomyces confervae (assembly GCA_006535975.1). Taxonomy (NCBI): domain Eukaryota; kingdom Fungi; phylum Chytridiomycota; class Chytridiomycetes; order Chytridiales; family Chytriomycetaceae; genus Chytriomyces; species Chytriomyces confervae. Next base: position 5,005 of record QEAP01000269.1, read on the forward strand.
CGGTTGGGCAGCTATTCCAGTTCCTTTAAATACATACGAAATACGTGCAACTGTTGCTCTGCCCAAAATAGCGACCCTCGCAGTTATATATTTTACAATGAGTCTTCGCAGATTCTCTTGTACTGTTCTCCCGTCTTTATTGATTTGTAATCGATTCTTGAATAAATACATGCTGAGGCTTCGCTGCTGCTTGCATCTGAGACAGCATCCAGTACAGGGTCTGATACTGTCGCACGATACCCCGCAGATCCGCCTTCTGACTCTGCCTTCCCTCTCAGACCAACGAATCATTCGTCCAACGCATCCGGATCGAACACGATTTTGATAATCAGTGTGCATGACAGACACCTCCCTACACAGTCGCCGCTTCTCAAAGTGTCCTGAATATGAAGGGTTAGCCTGGGAGAGCACTAATCCAGCACAAAAGAGTGTCAACCTCACTTTGGTGATTGCGAATCTGTCGCCGCATGGACATGGGTAGTAGTACGTCTCTTCGTCCGGATCGTAGTCCATGTCTTCGATTTCGACTTCGTCATAAAAGTTGAGCGATTCAATGTCTTCCATGGCTGACTGGCTGGCTGTTGACGGCTGAAAAAAAAAAATAACAGATTGTAAATATTTAAATACGTGAATATGTTGGCAAGATGCTTCACACTGTGTCCCACTGCCATCCACGCTCGCATCAACATCAACTTATGTGGAACTCCACTTGCGATTGTCTTCAGCCGAAATATCACGCCACCCGTATACCGCCATCTTGCAACATCAACCACACCTTACGAAAGTCGTCGCGGCATTCGAAAAACACTCGTTAAACTCGTTAGTGAGAAATTAGCGGACAGGCTGCTTTCGACCGTAGGATTCGCTCGTCGGACTGATGCGCTGCTTCCAGTTCTGGACCATCTCATAACCAAACTTGGAGTGAAGGATGCCGTTCGGTTACTTTCTTCAGGTAGTTTTTGTGCTCATCATGAGACTCTCCTGCCTGTTTTCGAAACTCTTTCGGAAAAGTTGGGGACGAAATCGGCACTTTCTCTGCTCTCAAAAGACAGCTTTTGTGCTCGTGCTGAATCGCTCCTTCCAGTCTTGGATCGTTTATCTGATAAACTTGGAAAAGAATCTGCGGTCCGTCTTTTTTCCTCTGGCAGCTTTTGTTTGCGTGCAGATGAGCTGATGGCTAAATATCCTGACATTGAAGCCGTGTTGGGTGCCAAGGGTGCCGTTCTCGTACTTTCAAACGATTCTCTGGCTTCTATGGACGCAACACAATGGCGAGAGTTTATGGACTTTATTAGAAAAGCGCAGCCTGGAGATGTTGTATCGTACTTGGGATCAAGAGGGACGGTGTCAAAGTGTAAAAAAGTTGGTTGGGGAAAATGTGTAGATTTGTATCAGAAAGCATCTGAGCAGGAGAAGACAGGAGCTGTTGGATTCAAGAAATTGGTGGATGCATACGCGCAGTAAGGATTGTAATTTGCCCTCTCTTGGGGCTGATCCTTCTCTGCGTTGAATGCATGATATCAAAATCTGAGCCAAAGCTACCAACGATTCAATAAACTGTAGAAGTCCAAAAAGTGTCACTGTTTACCTCAACAAATGCTGATATCCCAAAGTGATGGAATCATGTTGAAAACGAAATTTGAAGAGGGGTAAGAACTGATGAACTCACGGTTTATTTACGTGACGCAGATTTATTTTCCCATATTAGTACAAGGAAACCAAAGAGTGAGCGACATGGCCATTTCACTCGTCTCCTTCAGCCATCTCTTCATCGCTATCACCAGCTTCCTCTTCCACATCTTCAACATACAATCTGATGTCGTACTCCTGGTCGACACCAGTATACGAATCACACATCAGATAAACACGCAGGTCGACATGACCCCCTCCCTCCGGCGGTGGCGGCGCAGCAAAATCGAGCTTGAGAGCCGCCATGTGCTGCAGCGTGGTTCGCTTGATTGCCAGCAACGCGTTCGTAGATTTTTGACCCACCACAACCCACCAACCTTCTTCCTTCTTGCCTGGGAAGAATGGAGCAATCACTGGGCCCACATCAGCCTTTGCAGCTTTCTTCTTGCCATCCACGTCCATGTTCTTTTCATCTTCGTCCTCGTCTTCATCGTCGTCATCTGAAACACGATCCAGCCGAGCATTCAAAATCACAGATTCGCCCTTCTTGACACGCTTCACGCCCTCTTCCTCCGTATCCTCACCCGTCATAACTTCAAAGTTGAGTTCAACGTTGGGGTACCTGTTTGCAAATGTGGCAACCTCCGCCATGTCCCGTTTGCTCAAACTGTGTAAAGCCTCACTACGGTCCTCATCTTCCATCTCAAGCAACTCTGTGACTGAGGTAACATTGCGTTTTTTCAAATCCGCAATCATATCGAGAGTCAGGCGTGGGACTTGGCGTAACCATGAGTCTTTGTCCCATACGGCTTGAACACACATTTGTGAAAGCTCCATGGCGGAAATGCCAGGTCCCAGCCATCCGTTTGTCGAAATGACGTCCACTGTAGCTTGAATGAGCCGAAGGACTCTTCCCAAAATCAGTTTTTGGTCCGACTCCAAATCGGGTGGTAAACTGAGTCTGGAAAAATGCGCCTGCAGAAGAATGTTGGTTTTGACATGTGGGTCCATCAGCTTGTTGTTGATTTTGCTGCCAGTTGCGTTCCCCAAATCAAACTTGATCGGAATTCGGTCGTAGAGACGGCGAAGAATCGTGTCTTCATGGTGGCGAATGGGGATATCTTCAAACTCAGCAGATGCAGAAACGATATCGAGCAGTCCGCGCAGTTTCGTTTTTTCCTTCAAAGACATGGCAAACAATTCGATCGTCACATAGTTGACGTAGTAGTATGCGGCAATCATTCCCAGGTTCAAAGGTGAAACGTCATCGTCTTCGACCAGGATGCATTTGCTTTGGGCAAGTTCATCCAGGGTAGTTTCTACCAAATCAGAAAGGTGATCGGACAAGTGACGATGGGTCGTCCCTTGCAAATTGTAGTAATTCGGATTCAGAGTCATGCGGCGGTACAAGAACGTCCAAGTCAGATAGTCCACAGCATCCTGCTTGTTTTCGATCGTGTGCGTCCCAATTTCAGCATTGAAGTGATCATGGAGATAGTTGTCCAAATGCGATTCGACGGGCAACGCCTCGTAGAGGAACTTTTTGTAAAAGTCCTTCTTCACCGATGGGCACATGAGGACACACTTTCCAAGCTCTCCAGGCAACGGCCGCGAAGCGCGACCCATCATTTGAAGAACATCGGTGATTACGTAGTCGCTGTATCGGTGTTCTTTACCAATAAAGTGCTGCGTTCCCATGATAACGACCAAATTCGCCTTCATAGGGATGCTCCAGCATGTTTCGCGACTCGCAACCACAACTTGCACGGCGCCACTTTGATAGAGCTGTTCAACAAGCTTCTTGTCCGACTTTGAAAGCGCTTCGTGGAAGTACGCCACTCCATACTGCAATGCCTCTGCCAACTGCTTATCCTCAACGTTTTCCAAAAATGGCGCAAGTTCCTCTTCTGAAACATGCAAGAACCGTTTCTCCTTGTCATCTGCTGCACAGTGCACCATCAAATCCACCGCTGTCAAGCGACACTGCTTCCGCGAAGGAACAAACACAATCGCAGGCTTTGAACCCGCCATTTGCGTGATTGCCAAATACGTGGGTTTGGTCATGGCAATCATCATGGATGCATAATGAGGGATGTTGAAACCTTGAATATGGATTTCGAGAGGCACAGGTCTCACATTTGGGTGGAAGTTGAAGACTGACTGGTTTGGAGCTCCAATCCATTCGCCGACATCTCGTGCGTTTGCGAGCGAGGTACTCAGCGCAACAATACGAATCTTGTTTTCAGTCTGGGCGCCAACGAAGCGCATTCGGGAGGTGATGATTTCCATGGAGGGCCCAATATCGCCTCCAATCAGATGTGCCTCGTCTAGAATGAAAAGCCCGATGGTTTGCACGTTCTTGCGTTGCTTCCAGCGACGAGAGAGCATGTCCCAGTTCGAAGGTGTGGAAAAGATCACATCTCCCCTTTCAAGAAGTTTCAAATCTGCAGCAGTGTCCCCAGTGAGAGAGACAATGTTTTTGCCTCCCAGAAGCCCAGAAAATTTGGTCTTCCAGTCCAGAAGCTTCATATCAACCACATCATCAAATGGCGAAATGTAAACACATCGTGCTTTTGATTGAAGTGCCCACAGACGCAGAAGTGCAAACTCAGCGCAAACAGTCTGCAAGAAAGAAATTTAAAGAAATTTATGTTAGTGAGTGGCGAGCAGCTTTTTTTTGTCTTCAGGTTTTACCTTTCCGGACCCGTTTGGTGCGCCAATAAATACGTTTTCATCCGTTGTATACATTGCATTAAAGACTTGTGTCTGAATAGGATTGAAATGTTTGATATCTCCATACACCTGCTCGTACGCACGATTCCTTAAAGCAGAAACAGGCAGCGGCTGGAGATCCAAAAGTTCCGTGTGGGGTGGGTATTTTTCAGGGAGAATTAAATGCTTGAAAGACACGGGCATCCGCGTCTCAGAGTGCAACCATCGGTCACTCACAACACTGATGAAATAGTTTGGTGGGAGGGGTTCAAACAGAGGGACGGTGAAGACCACTGTATGCTCTTCCTCAGAGTACCGGTGTTTCAGCATGAACGAGTCATGGTGCAGAATGATTTCAGAATCCACGTCTTCAACAAGAATCCAGAATCCTTCAGATGCGCCAGATACTTTCTCATCATATGCAAAGTCGGGCGTGATCGTCAGTTCAATTCGAAGCATGGAGCGAGTGATGGGCTGCACGGACGCTTGCAACTCCAGCTTTGGAAACTGATGGACAAGTTTGTGAATTGGTCTACCCATTTTGGGGTCTCCGGCAAGTTCACCAAGTTGCTGAGGGTTCAAGTCGTAGTAACGGTCCCAAGAAAACTCTTTCCGCTCCAATTTTGAAATTGTGCTTGGAGGCAAGCTTTTGAATTGGCGGAGAGGGTTCATGGAAAGCCACATGCGCTTCTCGACCATTTTGCAGAGATCCAGCGCTTTACGGGAAAGCTGCGCCCATCCGCGTTTAAGACAGATTTCGAAAATGGCGCGGAGAATTCGCCCAGCACTCTGCGTCACATAGACCATGTCTGCCATCAAAGCAAACCCGTCCAGCTTCAGTTGCGAAATGTAACTTTGAAGCAAAACATTGATTTTCGCAGTTGGTTCCTCGATACTCTCCTTCACAGGAATTGGAACGCGTTCGGTGATCTTTGCAATCTCGAGCTTCTCCTCCTCGCGAACAGGAATGTACTTGAACTCACTGGAAAGAGCAAACGTGCGGAATAAGTCAATCAAACCCATCGATGGCTTCAAATGCTGGTTATATGTGGCCATGGACCCATGTGAGATGTAATAGTGCGATGCGATTCGGCCGAGCTCCGTCACTTGGAATTTCCCTGTTTTGCGATCATATTTGATCAGATTGCACTTGTCGAGCACTGTCGCAGCACTATGGATGAGATCAATTCGCTTCTGTTCGAGATCTTTGTCCACTTCAGCTTCCTCAGGAGTGACACCATACAGCGGCCCATTTCTCAACATACGAATGTACCTGAGACAGAAAGAAACAGTCAAAGCACGTGATACGCAGTCAAGAAATTCAGCCATGACTTACAAGTATGAGTATCCCAACCAGACAACGGCTTCCTCCCGATCCCGAATGGACCCCAAAACAATTTCAGCATTCAAATTGTCCGCTAACCGACTTACAAATTGACTTTCAATAGGCAATTGCTGATTCAACAGTGAGAGATAATACTGCAGCTCGGTGTGTGTTGTGATGATAATTCCTTCACCATGCGTATCGAATTGCGGTCTTCCAGCACGCCCCAGCATCTGCAGCACATCTTGAGGACTCAGTTCAACCCATGAGCCTTTTTCCGGTGAATACACTTGCGTTCCTTTGATAATGACAGTGTGCGCGGGCAAATTCACTCCCCACGCCAAAGTAGCAGTTGACACAAGAACTTGAACATGTCCCGCCGAAAACAAGTCTTCAACCAACGTACGATCCGCTCTGGTCATACCGGCATGGTGAATTCCGAATCCGTATGGCAGAACATCTTGCAAATCCACGTTCGTCACTGTAGCTGCCATTTCATTCAATACCTCTCGCGAAACGGCATCTTGCTTCACGAGAGTCGCAATTGTGTCCTTTTCAATGGCCATGTCTCGCAGTGCCTTCGCAGTTTTTGCCGTTTCTTTTCGCGAGTGACAGAAAACAAGGACTTGGTTCTTGCCCGCAGCTTCTTCCATGATTTTGTCGTAGCAAATTTCGTTCATGAGCTGAAACCGTTTCAAGGCCTTCTTTTCGGTGATTCCGATGTATTGCTGCTGGAGAGGACATGGACGGTAGCTGTTGTCAAAGAAGAACAACCCATGGCTTGGGTCAACACGGAGGAGAGTTGCGACATCGATGTAGTTGGGAAGGGTGGCAGATAAACCGACAAGTCTGACCGGGTTTTGAGTCTGCTCGATCGTGCGCAACGTTCTAATGACGATACTCTCAAGGACCGGACCACGATCATCGTGCAGCAAATGAATCTCATCGATGATGACAAGGCGGACCAAGTTAGTGTATGATCGATCCGTTGCCTTACGCGTGATGACATCCCACTTTTCGGGAGTTGTGACGATAATTTGAGTTTCCGCAATTTGGGCTTTCGTCAGTTGACGGTCACCAGTCAATTCCGCAACCTTGATTCCGTAACCAGAAAGGCGGTTTCCAAAGTTTCCGACCATTTCAGCGACAAGGGCTTTCATAGGTGCAATATAGACAATTTTGAAAGCATCCAAATCCAGCTGGCCCGTCGATTCATCACGATACTTTCCAATCTCACGCATGATAGTGAGCATCGCGCAGTTGGTCTGATGATGAATCAGAGTGAGTTGAATATCCAAAAACACGGGAAAAAGTATTCACCTTTCCAGCTCCAGTAGGGGCACAGAGCAACATGTTCACATCATCTTGAAATGCGACAGGATAGACTTTACTTTGAATTCGGTTCAGACTTTTTGAGTTCTTGAAACCTTCGTGTGCCCAAGCTGGCATCTTGATAATTTCGATCAGTTTTTCGCCGGGATCCAGTCCTTTCGCTTTCGGTGCAGGAACATGCACTTCTTCGTACCCCTTTTTGGTCTTTTTCCATGATCCTTCCGGCAATTTGCACTTTTTGTTCGACATCAAGTGCCCGCCTTGCATAAACATCAACTCGTCCAAATCAATGTTGTTTTTGGGAACTTTTCCAGTGGTCGCGGCTGATTTGATCCCTGAAGCGGCATCCGCTGCACTTTTAGAAGCAGATGCAGCAGCGCCGCTCGCATTTTCCTCGTCAATTTCCATTGCGCCTTCAACGACACCACGACGACTTCGGCCTTCTGCTTTTCTCGTGGGCGCCAATGCCAGTTGTTCCAGAATCCCTTCGAAACCAGCATCCCGAATGGCTTCTTCAACCGCATGCCTCTCTTCTCCTGCAGCAGCACGTGCTAACCGAGTTCCCCACACAATCACGTCCTTGTTTCTCGTCAGCAATTTGACCAGATCAAACTTGTCGTAATCGAAAAGGGCCATTAGATTGTTTTCCACATCACGGGCAGTTTTTCCCGCCTGCGACATGAGTTCAAGAGCCGCGTTTGTCTTTTGTTGCGCGATGTGTGGGTCAGGATAGATATTTGAAATTTGACGTTGGAGCCAGAATGCGTCAACATCATGAGGGTTGAGTGCTGTTGACAAAGACGCCGCCGCTGATGATGCTTCGGCTTTTGTTTTGGAGTTTACTGGGGCGTTGATGATGTATTCGTCGTCATTGTCTTTATCATTTTCGTTGCCGTCTTGATCAGACTGGTTTTCGTTGTCTTCCTCATCCTCGTTGTCGCGCACTTAGGAAAGGATAAGATTCAGTTGCATATTTCGAAGCGAGAAAACAAAACAACAAGCATCCCAATGGACATACTATTTGGACAAAAGAAGTTGAATCAGGAGGCAATGAAAAATATACCTTCATATTCATCTGCGCTTTCGTTTCCTTCGTCATCGTTTCCATCATTCTCCTCATCTTCATCCTCGTCAAAAACGACAGCCACTCCATACTCGTCATCCAGCCGAGTCTCTGCATCTGCGTCCTTGTTTTCAGTCTGCTCATCGCCCGCATCGAAATCGGTGATTTTTTTGCCAAGCGCAACAAGTTGCGCAAACCACTCGCTGGCCACTTTAACTCCAAGAGCACTTTCGACATCTCTCTTTCTGTCCACATCTTTGAGCGAATCGTCTTTGAGAGTCGTTAATGCGTCAAAAGCAGCGCCATTCAGGACTTCTGGTGGAATTGCACCGCCCATTTGAGAATTGATGAGGGACAAAAGCAGCTCGTACGCCTGACGGGTTTCTTTCGTGCGTGGGTGGTAGGTATCTGCATCGTACGTGTTTGTTGCGCTGAGAATGTTTCGGAAGCCGGCGTCTCTGCACAGACAACAGGTGAATAAAAGAAATAAAAATGAAAATAACAGAGAAATAAAATAGTCGAGCTTACAGCCGCATCTTCTTTTGCTTTCCAGCATCCTTGTCCGTGTCCTTTGGTTTGGCTTCTCTTTTGGTTTTTGTTGCCCGAGCATTTGATCCAAAGTCTCTCGGGTTGATGCGTCCCGCAAGCGTCTCTGGTTCACCACTCGGTTCTGCGTCTCTTCGAGGGAGTGAGGCTCTGTCCTGGTTAATGACCAGATTGGACGTGGCGCTGTATGAGTTCTGCTGAGCGCGGTATCCACGTTCTGATGATTTCGAGTGGAGAGTTGGTTGGTGGCAGGTTAGAATGGTTGCTGGGATGTAGTTAGACTTCGCATGAGGCACGCACCGGCCATTGTGATTGTGCAGTGCTTGGGGTCAAGGTGAAATATCCCCTTTTTTTCTTGGTCTCCCTTTTTTTACTTCCTTCTCGACTGCACAACGCCTTTATTTACGAGATGGGCTCGGCAAAGCAACAACAGATGAGCATTTCCCTCTTGAATGCTGCGAGTGTGCACCGTCGGCAGTCAGAGAAGAAGCATAGTATTCCCGGTCAGAAAGCAGATCCAGAATTAGAGGTAAAATAGAGCAGAATCAGAAAGTAAAGAAAATAGAAGCAGAAGATAAATAGACATGGCACAACTGTTAAGCAAGCACCCCTTTTGAACCTTGTTCCTTTCAATGAAGCACCCCCTTCTCTAGCGCCCATATCCAAACCCATGTGACTTGTCGTTTTGCCGAAGCACCCTTTTCCGCGGCTCAAATAAAGTTCTTGGCACGTGCGAGACACCTGTTTCACCAAGCTCAGGGTTACTTCAAAAAGGGTATATAAAGAGCCTGCGTCTTTTTGCTTTACTCTGTCAAACTCACTCAGAAACATGGCTGCCCAGTGTACAGTCCTTGGTTCAAACAACCTCTTCTCCGTCAGTGCCCTCAGCAGCTCTGACTGCATCACAGGCCCTGTTTACACTGGCTCCGTCCCATCTGCTACCTGTGTGACCACAGCTACAAGCTACAACCCCCTTACTACTGGTGCTACTCAGCAGATGGATTATTGCCCCAACAATCACATCTTCAACCTACGTGTCCAGAACTATGCGATGTGAGTTCAAACATTTCTTTGCATTTTCTTCGGTGTTATTTACCAACTGTTTTATCCAGACACATACAATGTCAACAACTACGTGCAAACAATTGCCTTTCTGTCCACGACCAGTGTTGCAGGCAATCCTGCATCCACCAAGTCAGGCACAGCAACCCTCAGCAGCCAGAATGCCCCTTTCATGCTGACCTACTCCAACAGATTCAGTTGCAACCAGCAAACAATTGCATCCTGGACCACTTCAGGTTCCAAATGCCAAATGTTTTCCACTGCTGTCAGCACTTCCCATCTTACTTTGACTGGAACAACTGTCACTACTGTTGCAAATGGAGCTGTTGTGACAAATGTTGTCATGGTTGGGTATGTTTGGACAGTGTGCAATTTTCTTTCTAAGGCTCTTGGACTTATACCAACTTCCTCTCAAAACTTACCACTGCAGAAGTGGACACAAGTGTTGGCGTCGCACATGCCAGAACTCCAATGGTTTGACTTCCAAATCCTACATCCCGGTTGACCTTCAATTCCCAACAAGTGCCTCACTCTTGTTTACAATGGCAGACATTGATTTGACCATCTCTTGTACTGTGATTGCTGAGACATTAACTGTAAAGGGTTTGTTTGATGCTGCCAACCCACAGCATGGACAAGGAACTCTCACATACACTGCGCAATGCAACCTTCCACCCATGGATTGACTGCCTCTGGAATCCAGTTGCAAAGTTCTCTACATGCAGGTGAATGGGATGACAATGACCATTTGGACTTGGCTCCCAACAACCACTTGGACAGAACTTATGGGTCATTGATAGTTGGATTGTCCATTACCAACTCTCAAGTGACTGGTGTTTCTCAGTAGTCATTTTACTACAACAGTGGATCAGGAAGTGCAGGAGCACTTTGTGGGACCACGTACCACTTTCCCATCACAGTGAACGTGTGCAACTGGGATGCTGCTCTCAACAAATGTGCTGATGCCAACTTTTTTGATTTCAATCTTCTTGTTCTGTCAGCACATCATCTTGTGGATTCTCGTTCTCAGTTGCTGCACCAAACTTGGGACTCAGTGTGAATGATGGAGGGGACGCTTTGGGTGCCAATGAAGAATTCATCTTTTGTGTTTACACTGGGCCATCAAGCTCCCCACCACAGCAAACCTTTGCGCTGATAAGCCTTGTTGCTGATTACTCTACTGATGGTGGAGTCACGTTTCCTGTTTCTGGACAAGTTTTGATCCCTGTCGACAACAGACATTGCTTTGGAACTTCAATTGCGGGAAGTGCAGGTGTGCTTGTGGGACAAGTGAAGGACATTTCAAATGTCATGGTATTTGCGACAACTTCAATGGATACTGTCAACTACTTTACACTGCTGGCTTGAGTGCGCCACTGACCATGACCACATGTGCGTTCATCAAGCCAAATCTTAAAGCCTGGTAAATTTATGATGGTTGTGGTTTTACAAGCAAGAGAGACCTGTTACTTACTCTACTGTTGGCAGAAGTGATGCAGTCCCAAATTGCAGTGTGTCATAACAGGCCAGCTCACAAGACTGATTGTAAAATTGGTACTGATTTTCATCAACTTCAACAATGGCAACACAGTCATTCAAAATCAGACAGATATCAGAATAGGCACTCTTTGTCTTCTCATCATTGCAGGTACTGTCAACCTGGTCCTTACAAGCAGTTCCTCCAAGGAACATGCCCTTATTGAACCCAATTCCTTCTCCAAAGAAGTGGCAAACAGTCTGTTAAATGTAAAATTGGTTACATATGTACACCTAACAATCATAGCTCAAACCTGTAGCACAAGCACCTCAAATACCATTTTAGCATTCCCAATCAAGTTTGTGAAACAGCTGCAGCATAATCCTGATTTTGTTTTCGTAGCTCCACAGCTTTTACACAACCATTATTTCGGGTGGCAGCTGGGGTGGTGTCAGCAGCAGCAGCTGGGGCAGTTGTGGAGGCAGTGGCAGTGGCTGGGGCGGTTTCGGCCAGTGCAGTGATGTTGATATGGGGGAGGAGTGCCACGTGCACTCCAGGTGCATCCAGTGTTGTTGCAGGCAAGCGGCACATGAGCTGAGTACTTGAGTGACCTATCACATGGGCCAGGGTGCTGATAGATATGCATTAGATGAATCATCAACTGATTTGATCTATTACTTACTGTGTTGAAGTCACAATGATCTCAGTAGCTCTGGTAGAATAGTGCAGTTTTTGAATTTGCATTGGATGTTGGCTCTGACTGGCTTTTTGAAATCCATATTATTTTGTGTTGAATGTAAGTAGATGCAGGGTGAGCTTTGCTTACTTGCTGATGAAAATGATTGCTGTTCAAATGTTATTTGTTGTTTTGCTGTTGATCATCTCACTGCTTTTATAGTACTACCACTTTGTTCTTTCACACACACACGTTTGCAGGAAAAGGTATTTTCAGGGTGGCATGGGACAAACCCTGTAAGCTGTGAACTGTTTGTTTTTACAGATACATCCTATAAATGCCATGTGTCCACCTGTTGCCTGTGCAAGCGTGAATGGTTCCTGGCACCCAAAAATATATATGTAAATATTTAGGCCCTGTTTGGCAACGAAATTTTTCTGTACTTGCCATATACCAAATACAGCTCCAAATCAGAATCTGAACAAAACACAATTTTCAAATACTGATTTGTGCAGATACTGATTTGGCAACTCCAAATACTGTTTTGTGCCTAAATCAGTATTTGCAGATACTGACCTTTTTCAAGTTGAAACAGATCACGATTTGAGCCCAAATACTGCAGAAATCCAAAAACGGCTTTTTCCTGTATCTGGAGTCTCAAATACCAATTTGAACACGTTTTGATTATTTTTTTTTTTGTCGCTTTATTGGCAGTCTCACACAAATAAAACTAAGGGGAATGTTAAGTGGAGGGGGCAATTTGAGACGTCCAGAGCTGGCAAAGGTACTCAACTGATGCTGCATCAGTCATTGTTCCCAAAAACATTACTGCGCGATGAGGCTGAGAGTAAAAAATATCACCATACTTGAACATCAAGCCCTGATTAAGCCACTCGCAAGTTTCCCCATCATACTCCCCTTTGTAAGCAGGCAGCAGGACATTGAGCTTTTCAGAGACTTGAATAGTGAGCAAGGCTGCAGGTGGTATGTTTCCAAATCATGCAATGTTGCTGTCAGCAGATCCAGATCCAGAGCTGAACTGCTTGAACACATGTTTCATGTTTGAGTTAAACTCCTGAAACTCAGTCTTTGCAGAGGAAGGAGCTGAGACAGTGTGGGACTGCTTTGGATGCTCACCAATTGTAGTGCTCTGAGCTGAGTGCTTTGCTGCCAGTTGATTGGTCACAGGAGTAACTGGAAAAATTTTCAATTTAAAATATATTAATAAAAGCCAAGTCAAAGAAAGACAGCGGTACCCGAATCTCCTAATACAGACGCTGGTGTGCCCATCACATTAGCAGGAACTACGTCAGCAAAAGGATTCTGGACTGGTGGCAGAGGGTCTGCAGGAAATGGACTGCTCCTTTCAGAACAGCCATCGTCTTGAGGGTCTGGATCAGGTGCATGGTTTTTGTTGGAACTTTTGGCAAGGTCTCCAGTTGCCAAGTTGGCCTCAAAAAGCTCCGACAGTACTTTGAAGTCAAAAAGTCCAAACTTCACAATGTCCCATGCTGACTTTTGTTTGGTCATTAGTTGAATGTCGTAGTACCAATAAAGAAGGTAGTGGTTACCAATATAAAGGCAGCCATCATGTCTGGGTTTGCTTCTGGTCAGTGCTTCACCTCATCCCAAGCCCATCCACTCAACTTCTTCATACGCAGTGCCAGCTGGAGCAGACTTTTCTGAGACTGCACCTTTGACTTCATTTTGGACAGATCAATTGTGCAGTTGAACCATTTGTTGAACTGAGCCATCACAATGGCCCACGCCTCTTTCTTGACCATTTGTCCACTTCTTTTTCCTCCTACAACTTGCAGTAGCAACTCGTTGAGCATATACGTCACCTGTTCTGGCTTCCAGATGTGCTTTGGAGCAGGTGGCATGAGTTGGTGTTTTCTGCTGATCTTCTTTCGTGTATTGTGTAATGGAAATGAGAAGAGTGATGCAGAAGTTACACAGCATATTGGGGTATCCCGGAAGAAACCTGGATAATAAGGGTTGCTAGAGTAGGTGTGACAGTTGTTTGGTACTGTGTGGGAAGAAGAAATGCCACCACTCAATAAACAGCAAGAGCGTTTGCTTCTTCTTCTACTTCTCTTGCAAGCAAACAGGCTACTCCTTCGATGGACCCAGGCTATTACAACAGCCTGTTCACACATCAGTCCTCACTGGGCCAATGTGGGTGGAGGAGTTACAATGCAGTCAGCCAGTCAGGATTCTGAACAGCCTCTGAATGGATGTAACAATGTTTGAGTGAGTACACTGAACACATAACACTGCAGGAGGTTTATTAACTGAGATGTACACAGTGGTCTGATGGTGCTGCTGGCAAGGACAGGAAAATTGCCAGTTACAAGAGCAATGCTGCACAATGAACAACTTGCAATTTTCCTGTTCATTGTGGGATATTCAAACCGCTCTGCTCAGGAGCAATTCCAACGATCAGGGGAGACAATCAGCAGGTCTTTCAGAGGGGTACTAAAGGCTTTATTGTCTCAGCTCATGACAGTACCAACAGAAAACAGCCCAATCCCACGTGAAATAGCAATGAACAGGAAGTATTTCCCCTTCTTCGAAGGATGCATTGGTGCATTGGATGGTACTCATGTCAGCGCTGTAGTTTCTGAAACAGAGAGCCCCCCTTATCGAAATCGTAAAGGAGGTGGACTGTCGCAAAGCGTGCTTGGAGTGTGTGGACTGGACATGAAGTTTCAGTACATTCACGCTGGTTGGGAAGGATCTGCTCATGATGGTCGCGTTTTGGCACATGCTCTGTCAACGGGATTCAAGATACCAGACGGGCGTTGGTACCTGGCCGATGCTGGGTATTCTCTTACCAACCAGGTCTTGGTACCTTACCGAGGCACTCGCTATCATCTCAAAGAATGGGGGCAAGCAAATGAAAGGTACTATTTTATTTCCTTCATCTTCCCTCCCGTTTAACCAAACTACAGGCCAGTTAATTGCAAGGAACTTTTCAATTTACGACATGCTGAATGCCGAAATGTTGTGGAACGGATCTTCGGGTGCCTCACAAAGAGGTTTCCAATTCTGAAAGCCATGCGTGGCTTCTCTCTTGAAACTCAGAGAGATATTGCAATTTGTCTCCCCATTTTATTCAACATCATACGCACTAACTTTCAACGTGATGGATTCATTGATGAAGATTACGATGATGAATATGAGCTGGAGGACGTGGGAGTTTCAAATGTTGGTGCTGATCAACATGATGATGATGCAGCGGGAGTTTGGAGGGATGGGATAGCAGAGGCTATGTGGGTGGACTATCAGCGTGTTTTGAGAGCACGTGGTGAATAAAACTTACGCATTGCTGATCATTTGTTCCTGTATTCGATTTTATTTTTTCAGGGTTCTTGGTTGAGAATCACTTCAAATACTATTTTCGGAAAGGGAATATCTGCAGATATTCACAGTGCAATATCCGCAGACAGCGTTTTGCCACGCCAGTTTGTGATTTGCAAAAAATCGTTCAAATCGCATTTTTATTGGCAAACAGGGCCTTGCATAAATAAACACGATGGATTTGATAGCGCAATACACGCAACTGGTCCAGCTTGAACGCCAAGCTGCGTCGGAAGAGGAGAGCGCGTCCGTGTCAATCAGTGGACGCATTGATTCCCTTGCACGAGCTGGGCGTGCCGTCAAAGGAGTGTCTGTGGTCCAAGCTCGAACCGGACTCGGCGGAAAGACAATCCTTGCGCTCGCTCAATCGGACAAGGACAACGCTTTTGCTCTGTTCAAAACAGGCGACAATGTTGCCATTGCCAAGTCCGGCGCAGATGCTGTCACTGTCGCGGGAGTTGTGTCTCGATTGATGAACGGAACGTTGCACGTTGCTTTGGCCGACGTGAGCGATACGGATCTGTTCAGCATCACACAGGCAGAGAAAGTGGCTGTTGCAAAAGTTGCCTCGGATGTACCCTTCAGACGCATGCTGGACTCGCTGGCGCAGTTGGAGGCAGTCATCATGAACGCAAAGGGAGCGAACTCGCCCATTTCGACAGACCTGATGCATGTATTGCTTGGAACTGGTGTTGCGAGGCCATCGTTCGGTGTGCTTGCGGGTCAATCCATTTCGTACTTGAACCCGTTCTTGAACCCATCTCAGCAAGCTGCGGTTGCAAGATGCTTGGCCGCAAACCAACTTGCACTCATCCACGGACCTCCAGGCACCGGAAAAACTGAAACAGTCGTCGAACTGGTGCGTCAGCTTGTCGCTCGAGGGGATCGAGTTCTTCTTTGTGGGCCGTCGAATATATCCGTCGACACTTTGGCAGCACGATTGACTCCGCATCTGAACTCAAAGCTATCCATGACGCGTATTGGACATCCAAGCCGTGTTCGGCGAGAGCAAGTCTTGGACCATGTTCTGGATATCCGCGTTAGGTGCGTGTGGAGAAGCTGACCTGTCAAACTCGTCCACATGATCTGATCCACGATCTCATTCATTCCTTCAGATCCAGCGATGAAGGCAAAATTGCAAACGATGTGCGAGATGAAATGGACAAAACGCTCGCCGCAATTGCCAAATCCAAGAAAAAGTCCGAGCGACGAGGATTGTATGATGAGCTCAAAAAGCTGCGTGTGGAGTTGCGAGAACGCGAGAAGAAAGTAGTTTCCGACGTGATTTTAACGAGTAACGTGATTGTGGCGACTCTTAGCGGATGCGGGTCGTTTGTTTTGAAGGGTCAGGTCTTTGATTCAGTCGTGATTGATGAGTCTTCCCAGGCTATTGAAGCTGGTAAGTATTTCGTCAAAGATGGAAGTCACTGTTGCTCAAACAAATGTATTTATCCATCAGAGAGTTGGATTGCCATTTTAAAGTGCAAATCACGCGTTTTTCTGGCTGGTGATCACCTTCAACTCCCACCTACAGTAAAATCGGAAGGTTCATCAGCAACCAAACAGAAAGTAACGACCCTATCGGCATCCGACACTTCATCAAACCTTCCTCAATCTCTATCCTGCACATTATTTGACCGAATGCTTGCAATCTATGGAGCCGACATCAAATGCTTGTTGGACACGCAATACCGAATGAATGAACTTATTATGCGGTTTCCCTCTGACCATTTATATGGCGGAAAACTAAAGGCTCATGAATCCGTCCGCAACCATTTGCTGTGTCACCTGCCTGGCGTTCAAGAAACTGGTAAAGCTGGAGTGTAATATTGAATCCGTCTTGTCGAACTAACATTTTTATTCCTCTCATCCAGACGAATCCACAAGCGCATTCACACTCCTCAATACTTCCATGTGCGCGTTTCGAGAAACTGCACCAATCCTCGACACATCAATCTCGCATCTCCTCGCATCCGAGTCTCTCCAAAATATGGGCGAAGCCATCCTCATTGAATCACACGTCCAAAAACTCGTCGCCGCAGGGGTCTCCACCACACAAATTAGCGTCATCACGCCGTACAGTGGACAAGTCCGCCTTCTCCAATCCCAGCTGCTCTCGACCTACCCGGACCTTGAAATTGGAACCGTCGATTCATTCCAAGGTGCAGAAAAGGAGGCTGTGATTTTGAGTTTGGTTCGGAGTAACGAGAAGGGAGAGATTGGGTTTTTGGGCGATGTTCGACGGTTGAATGTTGCTGTTACGAGAGCTAGGAGACATTTGTGCATTGTGTTTGATGAGGGGATGAAACGGGGGAACGCGTTTCTGGACGGTATGGTGCGGTTTGTGGAAGAAAATGCAGATATGGTGTATGTGGACGGGTAATAAACCCCATTTGAAAAGAGACAGTTCACACTGCAATTACCGTCATAACCATGTGCAATGCTGTTTCAGCTCAGAGCCGATTGCAAATATTTTCTCTGTCTATTGGCAAGATCGGCCCCAATAAAATCGAATCTACAATGCTCCCTGTGCGTATGAATCCACCAATCTCTCGAACCTAGGAGGCTCTTTCTGCGAAATGGACAGCGAATGCTTTCGAAAGCCTTGAGGTGGTGGTCGACGAGGTGGATCCGACGCTGGCCCACATCTCCAACAGGATACTGAGATCCAACCGAAAGGGAAGATCACACTCAACCGCCCAGAAGTCAACGCCGAGACAGCCAAGATAGTGCTCGATTACTTGTACTTGGGAGATGTGGAAATTCCAGCGCCGCTTGCTTCCAGCGTGATTGTATTCGCCAACGAAATCCTGGTCTTTAGTCTTGTGCAAAAGTGCGTTGATATTCTCTTGAAGGGAGAGAACTTGTGTGAGGAAAATGCCCATACAAGTGATGGAGAACAAGAAGTCGATTGGCCTCAGCAAATGATGTAGGATCTGCCGTTGTCGCTGGAATCTGGCCGCGAGGTGTTGGCGCAAATGAGTGGACGCGATATCGAGACAATGCTCCTATTTGAGTCGTTTGAACCCTTGCATCGCTGGAGAATCCTGATTGCCTGGTGCAAAGCCTCTCTAGACGCGGAAGGAGACCTTGCTCTGGAATCATGTCTTCCAGAAAACTTTCAGATTGAAGTGGCCAGCAAAATGATTGAGGTGTTGCTGCCCGTGGTCGAGTTGCTCAAAATCTCCCCAGCAAACTCCAGTCTGATGGAACCATTCCAAGGTTTTCTTCCTGAGTCTACGCAGCACGTACTTACAATTCATCTGAAAGGGGCGGCGCGTTCTGGAGGCAAGCAATGGAAGGCTACACACAAGAGGCTGATGGACAGTCTGCGTGCACTCAAGCAACCTCTTCCAGGTTCTTTAAAAACTTTTGTTGCTTCAGATCCTATTCTATTGTTTCATGGAGAACGAGACATATGGATTGAAAGAAACCTGCGCAAGGCACGCGATGGAAAACCAAACACACTCACACTCATCAAACTCAAAACTGGGACGATTTTTGGAGGATATTCTGCCGCTGCATGGGCGAGTCAGTCTCCACATGTATGCATCGAGTCGTTTGCATTTTTGATCGCACCCAGTGGAGTATTCCTGCGCGGTGCCGGGATTTTGGGTAAACCATATTGTGAACATGAGAGGAATCAATGGATCGACTTACAAGCTGTTTATGGAAGAACATAGTCTTACTGCCGTGATGGAATGGCGCATTTTGTCTGGGTTTGGTGAGAGAGAAGAATACGCGTTTATGAAAGACCTGGGTGCGATTGAGTATCACCAGGTGTATCAGGTTCGATGATGTGCGTTGTTTGTTTTGACGGCTTGTCGCTTACGTCTCATTTGCTTGCTTTCCAGGATAACGTGTCGTTCAGAATAAAACAGCAGAATTCGCTGTCTCTCACTGACTCGCTCACTCACGCTCCCCTCTCGCTCTTCTCGCTCTTCGCACGCTTGGACAACAAACAGGTCTCGCGTCTTCCCCAGAATTGCTAATTGCTTGGTTTGAATTTCGTGGAACCAACCGTTAATTCTCCAAAATTTTAGAGTGCCAATCAATTAATTTTCTCACACATGTCTTGGCGCAAACTTGAACAGCCTCAACCCCATCCCATCCACCAAGTAACAGCTGTTGTGACAAATGTTGTCATGGTTGGGTATGTTTGGACAGTGTGCAATTTTCTTTCTAAGGCTCTTGGACTTATACCAACTTCCTCTCAAAACTTACCACTGCAGAAGTGGACACAAGTGTTGGCGTCGCACATGCCAGAACTCCAATGGTTTGACTTCCAAATCCTACATCCCGGTTGACCTTGTACAATATGACATGCTCAGGCTGCGCACGTCGAATAAACTTCATAAATTCTTGCCATTGCACCGCATCCATAGAAGCCAGAGAAGTATTTGAAAGAACGCGAATGGCACCCTTTTCACCCA
>QEAP01000269.1:24695-35733 GCA_006535975.1 Chytriomyces confervae
GATCAGACAAACGATCCAACACAGGAAGCAATGATTCAGCACGAGCACAAAAGCTGCCAGTTGAAAGCAATGCCACTGCAGATTTAGTCCCAACTGCTTTTGACAGGGAGTCCAAAACCGGCAGCAGGGTCTCAACGCGAGCGCAAAAACTGTCTGAAGAAAGGAGCCGAACTGCAGATTCCGTCCCAATTGTTTTTGAGAGAGACTCCAATAATGGCAGGAGAGTCTCAGCACGAGCACAAAAACTGCTAGTTGAAAGCAATGCCACTGCAGATTCCGTCCCAATTGTTTTTGAGAGAGTGTCCAATAATGGCAGGAAAGACTCAGCCCGAGCACAAAAACTGTCTGAAGAAAGCAGGGAGACAGCCAATTTTGTCCCCAGTTTCTCTGATAATGTGTCCAAAACGGGAATTAGAGCATCCACACGCGTACAAAAGCCGTCCGTTGATAGTAGAGACAATGCAGATTTCATGCCCAACCTTTCTGACAGAATTTCCAAAAAAGGCAGCAAAGATTCCACTCGAGAACAAAAGCTGCCTGAAGAAAGCAACGTGACCGAAGCTTTCGTCCCAATCTTCTCTGATAACATATCCAAAACAGGAAGAAGGGCATCCGCGCGAGCACAAAAGCCGTTTCTCGAAAGTAGCGCAACTGCTGGCTTCGTCCCCAACTTGTCGGAAAGATGATCCAACACAAAAATGAGAGTCTCATGATGAGCGCAAAAACCGTTGCATGAAAGAAGTCGAACAGCATTCGTCACTCCGATTTTGCTGGTGAGATGGTCCAGAGTTGGAAGCAGCGCATCTATCCGACAAGTAATGCCTGTGGTCGAAAGCAGCCTGTCCGCCGAGTTCTCACCCACGCGCTCAACGAGAGCTTTGCGGACGTCGCGACCTCTTTTTGAAGCCGCATGACCTTTGGTCTCTGTTGCAAGATGGCGGTGTATGAATGGCTTAACATGTCGACTGAAGACAATGGCAAACGGGATTCTGCACAAGTTGATGTTGATGCTAGCATGGACGGCAGGACGCAGAGCAAACAATCTCGAGAACATGTTGTGGCGTTCACTTGTTGTGGGTATATTTTTCACTTTCACATTTCATTTTTCAGTTTACATTATTGAAACCCGCTTTCGGACCTTGTCGGACATCTTCTCTTCTTGGAGGTGTATCACACGTTTGCAGTTCATCTCTATGCACGAGGATATGCCTTTATTCATGTTCAACAGTCGGCCACAAACGGTGGTAAAATAAAGAGGAAAAGAAAAGGAAAAAGAAAAGGAGAAACGAAAGACAGCTAGTAATAGAACACAAGACCAGATTGCCAGTATGCAACAGAGCGGAAAATTGCTCAAGCCTTGTACATGCCAGCAATTTCCTTCTTGAACCGCGTCTGAATGGCTTTCCGCTGCAACTTCACGGCCCAGCCAAGAGTCCATTCTGTGGGGTCCATTCTTCATGAGTTAGGTACACCTGTCCTACAAGTTCGGCTGGCTTGAAGCCAACGTTCTTTCCAATTCCCTCCACCTTGTGTGATTCACCCCCAAATTCTTCTTGATAGCCCCTTGCTAAAGATGCGTTCATCATTGCGCACTGAGCGCAACTGAAGTCTTGTTTGCGAAAAGAGAGCGGTCCTTGTCGGCCCGGTAGTTTTCGAACTGGGTTTCTGTGGAAGCGGCAAGCTCTTCTATTGTTCCCATGTAGAAAAGACGGACACTCGTCAAAGGTTGAGTACGCAAATGTTGCGCTCACTCTCGTATTCAGCGCCCTGGAAGCAAAGATTTCAAAATGCAGAAGCACCTCAACAACAAAATTACACTGGATGGGTCAAGGAGCGGCATTTCGATATCCATACACGTTTGGCGCAATCGCCGCAACTTTTATTGGTGTCTTTGGGATTCTTGAGGGCGAAAATGTTGCTTGACCAGTTCCAATCAAAGCAAGTCAACTCGGACAACACACCAAGCGCCATGCACAAACAAACTGCATTGGAGACATGCAATGACAGTCAACAAATCGGCGCTCTTTCTTTCCAAACTCAATTCAACACAACCAAGCACAGCCTCAAGCTGACCAAAACTCGTCGAAAGGCATGGACTGACAGCGACACATGTGACGAGCAGTGGAACGCTTACAACGACAGCGTCGCAATTCTTCACGCCAATCTGCAAGCGCTGTTGCACCTTGTTTACAATCTCGAACACAATGAAACGATTGTGCTGGACTCAGCCATGCGGAGTAAAATAGGCGCAGTGAAAGCTGACTATCGACGCGCGATTGAAGAGACATGGATGAAAGATTGCGAGAAGTATCACTCGGATCGCAATGTCCTCTATGAAACAACCCGCACTGTGAAGGTTTCGTTTCAAGATAAAGTTGATGTTATTAAAATGGATGATGACTACTCGGTATCCCACATGGGGATTGTACAGCGCGTTTAGTTCTCACTCCCAATGATATGTTAAACTGATGAATTTATTGCGACTGTAGCAGCGATTTCTGCCAATACTTCAAACTTCGTTAAACTTGTGACCGCGAGACTTGATGCCAGCATGGAATGTCCTCAACCGGTTCAGACGCTTTGAAGTCTTGACCGTCTCCTCCTCATCGTCCGACATCATTTGGGACGTGACAGAGTCAAGCAGTTTATCGAAATCGCCGCCTTCCTTTGCCTCAGAAGCCTTTTCCAAAAACGATTTGTAAGTAAACACTGGTGGAGAAGCCTCCGCTGCAGCCGCCGCTCCTTTCGCTCTCGCTTCTTCATCACGCAATCTGGCTTCTTCCGCAGCAGCCACCGCCAACGCCTTCTCTGCCTCCATCAAAGACGCACTCTTTTTCATGTTCTTTTTCATAAACTCTGGCGTCAGTTTGATTCCTTCTCCACGCAGAATGACTCCACTTTCCGCTTCAAGCCGCTCACGGAATTCGCGCAATTGTTTTGGGATCGATTCAACCACTTCTTTCAGTTCCTCGGTGGTATGGTTTTCAAACTGTTTCGACAGTGAGTCGGCCATACGACGCATGGCAATTTGAGTTTGTTCGAGTTTTTTCATTTGAAGAGTTGTGACTTGGTCTTGATCCATGAGCTGCATAAAGAATCGTGTGAGGAACGACGAGAATAAAAAACCCCGTTTTTTCTTGCTCACCTTTTTAAAGTTGAGTTCGAACTGAAAGTAGTCCATTTGACGATAATCGTCACGCCGCTTTTCCCACGCATCCCATTCGTTCATTTTTAACCGCGATCCATCCTTCACTGGCTCGGGCTCTGAATACGGCGGCAATGGTTTAGGGAACGCTCTCCCTTTCAGCAACACAATCTCGTCCAACGTGTGAGTTTGCGCCTTGTCATCGAATCGATACATGTGCACTCGCGCAACAATTCCGCCATTCTCAATCTGATCCTTCACTTCCGCTTCCGATCGATCCTTCAGCTTAATAGCTCGGTTCACTTCAATCCCCGCATACACCTGCGCAGGATCTTTTTTCCCGTTCGGCGGCATACTCTCTTTGCTACGAAACGCGTCCACAAACTCTTTCCTTACAAGGTTAAAAATAAAACCCCTCGCAACTTTTGTACTATTCGCCGCTTTCGTCGTCAACTCGTCCAAATTCCCGTTACTCGTTTCCATGTGTCCCAATAACTCGATAAACAGACTACTACGCAATTCTTCTTCCGCTTGTTTTGCAAGGCGCGCTTTTTCTTCGGGGCTGGCTTCGGGGCCTTTGAGTTGATCGTTGATGGATTTTTCGGGGGGTGGGCCGCGTTTTTTGAGTTTGAAGCCGCCGTTTTTGATTGCATTGAACATGTCGGCTTGGGCGTCTACTGGTGCTTTTGCGGTTGCGGCTGGGGGTGGGGGCGGGGGTGGAGCTCCTCCTGCAGAGCAAACAACGGATGTAAGTCAGTCTGCGACTTTCTGTGTTTCCTTTTTTCGATCAAAGAACACGCATTTCAACTTACCGAAGCCTGGTGGAGGAGGTGGAGGCGGTGGTCCACCTCCGAATCCAGGCGGCGGGGGTGGTGGTGGTGGGCCCCCTGAAAGATACGGGTTGAGATTAGGAAAACTTGTCTCACAAAACAACGGATTTCAACTCACCTCCCGGCGGTGGTGGAGGCGGAGGAGGTCCACCACCCATCATTGGAGGGGGTGGAGGGGGTGGTGGTCCGCCGCCCATCATTGGTGGAGGTGGGGGAGGTGGAGGGCCTCCGCCCATCATTGGAGGCGGAGGCGGTGGCGGTGGAGGTCCTCCGCCCATGAATGGTGGTGGCGGTAGAGGTCCTCCGCCCATGAATGGTGGAGGAGGCGGAGGAGGCGGGCCACCTAGATTGCAGTTTGACTTGTGAGGATGTAACGATCAAAAGTGGAGAAGACTGTATGCATACCCATCATTGGCGGGGGCGGTGGCGGCGGAGGCCCACCCATCATCGGAGGTGGTGGGGGAGGAGGAGGACCTCCCATCATTGGCGGAGGCGGAGGAGGTGGAGGTGGACCTGACATGGGCGGTGAATGCTCAGATGTGTAAAATTAAAAACTTGTTCAAAAAGAACAGAACAGGTTCAGGCTATTTTCTTCAGTTGTTCAACAGCTACTGCCTCATCACATTCCTCCAATATCGCGAGTAAAGCCTCTCGTAGTTGTGTTTCATCCTTCGAAAGCGAGCAAACTCTTTTTGAAGCATTTCTGGTGTCAGATCATGCCACTCATCCAAAATGATGACGGGTAGATCCTGATACAGAGAGTCAAGCGACGACGTCTTGACTATCGGGTATGAACCAAGCAAGAGAGTTTCCCACACCCGGTAGGAGTCCAGTCCATTTCCATGCGGTGCTAGAACTGCAATAGTTGTCAACACAAAACAGTTAAAGCATTTCCAAAATCATTGTAAATACCAAATCTGGCAGTAGATAAATACGACTTGTAAAACTCCTTTTGCGGCATGGTGTTGTTGACGTAACAAGTAACCAAAGATTCGCGAATCACGCGCATCCCATTTGAGATGCCATCCCATTTGAGATGCCATCCCCTGCATCGCCGCAAAACAACCGAAATACCGGTTCCCGAACCGCTTCATTCGTAAACGTGTTGAATGAAACTAGCAGCGTATTTTTCCCGGCAGGTTTATGTGTCCGAAGATTCTGCTTGATCCCACCACCAACAAGTCCCACACCTTCTTGATGCAGTTCTTGAAGGAGAATCAATGAATCAATGTACGAATTAACGCCAATAGGAATGCATTTGATTTTGTGCGCAAAAGTCTGCGCTCCTTCATCGCAGTTCATTGTGAACCACCGGAGAATTCTACGATCCGCTGCAAGCTTGGCCGTCTCTTGCGTGCCCAAAACCCCCAAAGGCATGGAAACACCCGTGGTATCACCTGTGACAAGCACGATGGACACGGATATGCGGGGAAGGATTTTTTCAATGAAGGCCTGCATTTCCCAAGAATTGACAAAAAAAACGGATCGGTTGGGTATCATTGTCTCTATGGACGAGTTTTGTGTGAGTGGAGTTGGATGCGCAGATGCTGAAGAGTCGTAGCCAAAGTAGAAATCTGCCAGCTGTTTGAATGTCTGAGGCGAGATGCGGTCTTCAGCTGCGATGCTTGGGGCACTCGAGATGGTCGCTCCATCGGTGTAGTTGTAGAAGGACAGGTACTGGAACAGCGCCGAGAGAAGGACAAGTGCGCAGACGCCAATTGCAATTGCGAGCCTCGTTTTCATTTTCATTTGTCTAATTGCCCGCGTTCAAATTTCTGTTTTTAGAACTTGCTCAAAACTCCAAATGCAAGCGAGGGAAGAGAACGATGCGTGTCGATAAGTGTTTTACTGATCCGGGCTTTGTGTGCGCTTAGATTTGCACTGACTCGAAAGATTTACAGTTCCCCCCCACAAACACATCTCCAAATGTCAACCAACTCAAACCTACCGCCAATTGCCGCAAAACCAGCCGTTGCTCAAGCCGCTGGCAAAATACCCAACACCACCAAACGCGCCGCTCCCGCAAATGCCGGCGCCTTCTCTGTTGCAGCCATCGCGCAACTTGCTCTTGAAAAAAAGAAACGGACCATGAAACTCATCTCGAAAATGAACAAGGACAACTTGTTAAAGGATAAAGCACTTTACAGAGCAGAGCGCGAAATTAACTTGAACCATTTCCGGGAGCTCATGACCGTGTTTCAGGTATTGGCTCAATGTCTTTCTGTCCTGGAGACAGCACTAATATCCTTATGGCGGGGAGATAGAATCGCGGCAACAAGTCAATGACAATGGAAGACTTTAAAGGCTCGTTTGGAATGGTTCTCGGTGAAGGGTTGAATGACGAGCAGATGGCGCTGTTGTTCATGTGAGGCTACCCACTCTTGCCCTTGTTGTTCAAACACTTAAACGCGTCATGATATCTCTCAGGAAGATTGACGCAAACACGGACAACGCAATCGACTGGGAAGAATTCAGTGCGTTCATGTTACTTCGAGCAGAGCGGCAAAGTCAAATGTTGGAGGAAGCCAACACACAACTTTTTGAAGTCCCGAATCCAATGAACCCAACACCCAAGCATTCAAGTCCACATCGAGAAAGCATCGTTAATGTTGTTTATTTGGACCATAACAAAAAGTACGTCACGTGTAGCAGGGAAGGTACCATCTGTTATTGGAGCGACAAGTTTCGGCTGCAAAAGTGTTTCTTGAATGTCGGGTGTGTTTCTTTTTATGCTTGGATTGGGTAGCTTGTAATTAGTAGCTGATGTGAACCAAAAAGTCTGAAAACATTATCGCTCGATGGCCGCGAAGTGATGAAGCTCCTCGGAACAAACAAAAACAATCCCCTCCTCGACCGAGAAACGCCGTGGATCAACGACATGATATACATGAAGCCGCTTAATAAGTTTGCCATTGCCTCAGACGACCACGAAATCACGCTGTACAGTTGGGTTGCGAATCTCCTCGTTCCACGCTCCTTGTAACTAACACATTTGTACTCACCCCCCAGACCAAACAACGTGGCAGAGCAAAATCCGGTTCGACTTGAAAGACTGCAACGCACTCTGCTTGGACTACTTTGTCGACCTCGAGAACCAAGATTCTGAAACATCCACCTTTTATTTTGGGACAGACGGCGGATTCATTTACACCGTCAACATTATCAACAGCGCGTTTTCCAACAAGAATGATAATACAAAAAACAAGTGCGTCACGATTTTGATGGATCAATTTGGAAGAGGGTCTACGAAGGGAATGGGGTCCATGTCGAAACGAAGGGCCCATGGTATTACATACCGTTCTTTACCCACTGAGAAGTGACACTGAAAATGTTTAACAGACAACTGGATCGGCAAAATCAAATACTACCACGACTGGCACGCAATCGTTTCCTGCTCAATCGACCCTCTCGCATCTCTTGTCGTCGCCCTGCAAGACGGGAAAAACTCCTGGACGTATTTCTCGGCGCCAGTCAACCACGGTGTCAACACGTTTACGTATTCGCGGTTTCCTGTGGCGCTGATCACAGGCGGTACTGACCACCAGCTGCGGTTGTGGAATCCTCATCGATTAAAGAATCCGATGGCTTCGTTCAAAGGGCACAACAGCCCGATTATCGATTTGGCAGTTAATGAAGAAAGTGGACAGGTAATATCTCTTAGCGTCGACAGTATTATAAAGGTAAGATCTGCAGCACTGTCGTTTGGAAAAGAAGGAAACCAACCTAAGTGATTCAACAGGTCTGGGACATTCGAAAACAGCAGTGCGTTCAAACTCTGTTCGACAGCGAACCACTTGGCATCGATGACGCGCTGAACCGCATTTACTTTACCGGGCCCATTCAAGGGAAACTGTTTGCGCTGGCAAGAAATGTGACGGAATACAGGCTGAAGGAAAAGACTGCGGACGTGTCGAGCAAATCCCCATCAGCAGCGCGAAGCCATGAATATCCACTTCGAGCAGCGTTGTATAATCCAACGTTTAAACAAGTGGTGACAGCGTGTGACGGCGGTGTTGTGAATGTCTGGGTAAGCAGTGCACCATTGTACTTGGGATAGTAATATAGTTATGAACCCAGGACGCGCTGAGCGGTCTCCATATTTTCAAATTTGCCGATACGCACGGCAAAAGCGAGTTGACGGCCGTTACGTTTGACCTGGGATACCGCAAACTCATCACTGGTGCAAGAGGTGAGGAGCAGTTGCAAATCAACATACACTGACTCATGTATCGCGGTTGATTGCCAGACGGAACCATTCATATCTGGAACTTTCACAACGGGCAAAAGATTAAGGAACTCATTAAACCGGATTCAGCCGAAGTCACCGAAATCATTGTAAGAACTCACTAACCCCCCATATCCAGCACATTGACCGGCATCCGTTCACATCCAGCAAATAGAAATGCACGAAACTCGATACATCATCGCCGTAGGATGGAACCGCAAAGTGACCATCTTTGCCGGCAACAACGACTCGGACAAAGAATACCCATGCTCCATATACCCAAAGAAAAACACACCGCCATGGCACAACGATGACGTCATGTGCGTTGCATTTGCGCCGCCCAATGTTCTCGTGACTGCCAGTTTTGACGGAGGGATTGTGTTGAGTAATTTGCAAAGTGGGTTCATGTTGAAAAAGTTGCGATGGCCTGACCAGGAGGCTGCAGCGCTGAACAAGTCCATTGAACAGGGTGAGTAATCTTTAGGTCAAGTGTTGGGGGGGGAGCTGACTTTGTGCAATAGTTGTATTTTTGCATGAGAGACTGTCGAACCAGGCAGCTGCCACTCTGCTGACGGCCGGAGGAGACGGAGTCATTCGATGGTGGCGGACAAACGAGGCCGAACTCATGTGGGAAATGAACGGTAAACACGCGTCTCTTTATTCCGATGCGTTCAAAATCCTGACCTTTCCTGAGGTTTGCAGGTGTTGTGGGTCGAGAGGGAGAAAGCATTTACGCAATGTGCACGAACCCGAGCAACTCGCTCCTCATTACTGGAGATACGGCAGGATGGGTCACAATCTACAGCATCAAAGACACGTGCATTGATGGGCGCGAGGATATTACTCCTCCAAAAACACTGGTTGAATTCCGAGCCCATTTGAGATGCATCGTTACGTTGGATATTATCGAAACGAATATCTTGACTGGAAGCACGGATGGAACATCGCGGCTGTTTACAGTGAGCATTTTTCTTTGATCCCCATTGCTTCTGATACTCTCTTGGTCAGGGATACGGGTTCTATATTGGAACGTTTGGGCAGGAACAAGCATGGGACTGGAGCGAGCCAAGCGAAACATTCAAACCACCCGATGTCCTCGATTTAGACGAGCGCATGGAGCGAGCAGCACAGCTAGCAGAGGCTGGTGGTCCCAAAGGCCGCTTCCGACGCGCATCTCTGTCCGTGATGGAGAAGTTGCGGTCTCAGAATGGAAGTCGCTGCGCCAGTTCTTCATTAACGCCAATCCAGAAAGACGGCGTTTCTTCTCCGTGCAAGAGTGTTACACCGATTTTGAGCCGCGATGTTTCGATTTCTGCGTTGAGTGCGCCTGACGCTGAAAGTTCAATATCTAGAATGGGAGACGGGAACTTGAAACATCTTGGAAAGCAGTTGTCGCTTTCAACGTTCCGTATGAACGAGGAAGACGGGGCAACGGCTGATAAGCATCCAATTGCGTTGGCAGCATCGACAGAAGCATTACCCCCGCTACAGCCAGAGACGCGCGGACAAAGTATACTAAACCTGGTCTCAACCTCCACAAGAAACCTGTTTGACCCTAGCGATGCAGCAGACCCAAGCTTCTGGAAAAGTCGAAACATCAACACCCCCGAACTCATGCAAACCAATTACCGGACATGGTTCAGCAAGTCCCATTTTGCACGGGAATCCATTGAAACAGAGCGGCAAGTAGATCGACGGAGGAAAACGCGGCAGGCGTATGTCAGCGCAGCAATGAATCAAAAGCTCCCAAGCATTATTGCTGCAGACAACAAAATCAGCCCGGCTTATCACAATTTGCAGCCGACTGATTTGAGCGATTACGATGTCTCAAAGGTGTTGAAGCTGCCAGCAATCATGAACCAAATGGCTAATGAGCGCGCGAAAGTAGAAAGCAAGGCTGGAGCGGACAAGGTTGGATACCGAGCTGCGGCCAATACTGCGAAAGAGGCTCCAGAAGTTGATTCCAACCACGTTTTGTAAAAACCTGGGTTTGATATCTTTTTCCAGTGCGAAATGAGAGAGTGCTCATGGTCACAAATATCGTGAGCACACCTCTGAGGAACAATTAAGCGAGTTAGCGTGGTTTATGCAGACCATAAAATAAAGGTTAAGCTCTTGTCACAAGTGATAAAACTTTTTATTTTCTTTACACTACTTTTCCTACACATGAAGGCGAAACAGAATTGACAAAAAATAACCAACGACATGGGAGATCAATCTGTTACTGGGAATAAATTGTTTCGATTTCCTTCTTGAAGCGGTTGACGATCATTTTGCGCTGCAGTTTCATGGCAGCAGTCTGCGCATAAAGAATATGGATCAGTAAATGCCCGCCCCCCCAACTTGCCAAAAAAAAAAAAAACACGCGAACTTACAAGCATTCCATTCTGCGGCGTCCATTCATCATGGCACAAATAAACCTGCCCCACAATCTCAGCCCCTTTAAATCCAACCGTCTTTCCAACCGCTTTCAACGACTCCAAAACCGCCGCACGCACTTCCGCACGGTCACACAATTCCGCGTATTCAATATGGTTAATGTCCGTGTTGGGGTACAACTTTAAATCATTGGCAACGGCGCGGATTTCCTTCTCGATGGGTTGAACGAGTGCGATGGCGTAGGATTGGAGTGAGTCCGCGTGTACGCAAATGTTTTGGACAAATTTGGAGACTTTGTAGTTGGATTCGAGTTTTTCGAGGGCAATGTATCTTTTGTTTTTTTTTTTTTTGGTTTTTTAGGAGAGAGAGAGGTTTGTTGGTTACATTGGTTCGAAGATGGAAAGCAAACGGGGGGAAGCACTACTCACTCTCCGTTAGACAGCTTGACCAAGTTCTTTT